>ULGX01000003.1:487645-750157 GCA_900519075.1 Yarrowia bubula
TTTTTTTTTTTTTTTTTTTTTTTTTTTTTTTTTCAATCAATAACATAAAATTAATAAAATCCAATTAGTTTAACGTGAGCCTACTCACGAGTGCTTCGAGTGCACCTTTTGAAAGTCTAGAGTACAACAACAACACTAAGATTTATTCTTACAGTCAAAAACCGCGGATTTAGCTCAGTTGGGAGAGCGCCAGACTGAAGTAATTCTCAGTCTTGAAATCTGGAGGTCCTGTGTTCGATCCACAGAATTCGCAATCACGTTACCACGTTGGTAATATTTTTTTTTTCGTTCTTAGTTGAACTAAAGTATGGCCTAAAGTAGCTTCTTAGTGTCTCACTGGCTGCACTTTATTTTAGACTAGATCATTCCAACTAAATTATAGCCCATCGCTTGGCAACGGTGGTCTATTTATACACCTTCATTGGATGAATTTATATATTTTACTCTGAGGAATGGCTCTTCATATGCATTTTATTTATATTTATTTTTCATTTAGCTTATCTTCATTTTGAGTTGAGATCATCTCTAATTAGACTAAGACAAAGTAGATCAGGATGTATCAACTGAGCCGTAAAGACGAGGTATATACACTAAAGAACGTATAACCGCTATCACCAACGCTACAGGAACAAAGCTATACCGTTTAGATTCTAATCCAACTCATATTACCTCTAGCTTACAGAGATCCACTCCAAGGTGGATACAGTTTATCCGATATTAGTGGATAGAGTGCACGGCATCAACTTTGATCTGATATAAATGATGTAGGGAGTAAGCACTCATTCTCTACGCCATGTTATCGACACTATTTTTCTCCTCAATCCTTCTCTCCGCCTCAGCAGCTCCAGTCATCTCTCTACCTGTGTCCAAAACATACACTGGCTCAGTAGGAACTCAACCTGGAGGAAGAACATACATTTACACCAACATCTCCATTGGTACTCCTCCTCAGTCGTTTCAGGTCAGTTTCGATACCGGGTCTTCAGATTTATGGGTTCCTGGATATATTGGAAACGTTCCAGAACCTGGACCTGGTCTGTTCAACCCTACCTCTTCCAGTACTTTTCAGGACCTAGGAGCTCAATTTGAAGCTGGATACGTTGGAGGCACAGCTGACGGAGACTGGGCTGTGGATACTGTCACTGTTGCAGGTTTGACTGTGCAAAATCTACAGTTTGGAGTAGTTGGTGAGATGCAGCAGGTGTCACAGGGTATTCTGGGAATGTCCTTTAAAGAGGTGGAATCTACTTCCAGAGCGGGACAAGGTCAATATGACAACTTTCCCTTTGCAGCTAAAGATCAGGGACTAATTGATCACGCCATCTACTCTCTATACTTTGCTGGACCTCATTCTCCCGATGGTACTTTTCTGCTGGGAGGTATTGACCATGCCAAGTATTCAGGTGATATTGAGTACTACAAAGTCTCAAATCCCGCTGCTGGTCCTCAGATTGATTTTCAGGGCATCAAATTTAACGGAAATGAAGTCGAAATCAACTTACCTGTTACCCTCGACTCAGGATCACTGGCGATTACTCTCCCTGATAAGCAGTTTCAGGAGATTGGCAAAGCGCTCAATTTGACCAACTACAACGAAAATGGTGGTTTGTTTTACATTGATTGTGACGCTGAAATCGAAGCTGAGTTTCAGTTTAAAGGGTTGTCTATTTCAGCCAACTCTTCTTCTCTTGTTCTGCCCATGTCTTTATATTCAGGTGACGATACTGATACCCAGTGTGCCCTGGCTGTTCAGAATTCAAAGATTTTTGTGTACCAGGGTGATGCGGTGCTCGGAGAGCCGTTTTTGAAGAACGCTTATGTGGTTTATGACTTGAGGAGAACAAAGTGGGTGTTGCCCAGGCTGTGTATACTGATGAGACAGACGTGAGAGCAGTTTAGATTCTTTTACTATCTGATTACTAAATGCATATTACCATTAACTATAACTAATATCAAACATTTCCTCGTCGATAACACCAAACAGATCCTGCATCAGCTTAGCCAGGGTCTCCAGCTCTGACGTAATCGTCACACACACAAGAATGTAAATATAGAGCAGTGCGAAATCGTTATCAGTAATCTCCGAACCTGCTGCAAGTACATCTTCCTGTTCATATTCTTCAGGCTGACTTCCTCTGTAGATATTCAGCTTGACCATCATTCTATCTCTGGAATGTTCAGTAGAAGGCAGGTTATCAGGGAAAGGAAAGCCGAGCTTCATAGCAGACGCCAGCATGTAGAATCGCAAGAAAATTCTATGACTGAGCTCAGTTCTCTCTGGTAAAGTACTCTTCAACAGGACAGCTTCATGAGGAGTAGTAGTAGGGTCTTTCTGGATAACCAATCGCAGATTCTGAAATGCGTCCAAAATCTTCTGAGTCGATCTCAAGATACCAGCATACGTGTTCCTTGGAAACGGACCTTTCAGACGGAATTCGTTGGGTGCATGTTTCAACAAACCGTCCAGTTAGATCAATGTATTTTGCAACTGAGGTTGTTCAGCAAGGCCAACCAGTTTAAAACCACCAGTGACAGGATCGAACTGGGAAGCAAGAGGGTCTTTCCATGTCAGACCCATTCTTAACCACAAAGAACACAGTCCATGCTTCAAATTAACACGTGCTTTGTTAGGCAGCAACAAAACGGTAATCAAAAACGCCCACAGAACACCTGCACACACAGACACAAACCGATGGAACGCAATAGTGCCCACAAAAGGACTCAGACCTCCTTCATCGTCGTCATTATCGTTATCTCCAAGGTACAACGAGTAGGAATACAGTGCTGTCAGGTTGAACGTTAGCAAAATGAACCGTCCAAAAGCATTATTTTCAGTCCAGGTAACGATAATCCTGAAACAAGGGAACGAAATAGCAGCTCCAATCAAAGCCAGCATGTACTCGTTTTCAGGAAACAAGGTCCAGGCCAAGTATGCACTCACAGCTCCCAAAAACGTACCCAAAATACGCTTCCATGCTGTCACAGTCGTACCTCCTACTGACTTGGACATGATAACCACGTACGAAATCAGACCCCACTCACCCCTCCAGCGGTAGAAAATAGGCTGTAGCATGGGAGTGTATGCAGGAGTAGCAAACATGGCTGCTCCAATACCCACTCTGATTCCAAACTGCACATCTCGTCTTCTAAACACTCGTAGAGATTTCCAGAGTCTGAACGACATTGATGGTTTTTCCAGCTCACCATGCTTTGCCTTCTTTGTCAGTGCACTGTTCAAGTCATCATGCATCCTTCCTGCAAAGCCCTCCTCCAGAATATCGCTCTGACGGGTCATGAAAGCCATGGTTTTACGTCCACTGATCATTTTGTTGACAGCTGACGTCTGAGCAGCTTCAGAGCACTCTGCAGAAGTGGGTTCTCTGTGTTTTCCCCCAAACAGCCATCTGTAGCTTCTCTCGTCGTTTTCTCGTATCGTCAGGTATCCCTCAATACTACCAAGTAACTTTTGAACCTCAGAAGCCATTTCTTCCAAGAGAAGAGAAAAGTTACCACAAGAAGCAGCCACTTGTTCCCAATCAGTGATGAATTCGTCATTGTGTTTTCGCTTAAACAGCCCAAGTCCATACACTTCAGCCAGAGCCTTCTTTCTAGCTTCACAAAAAAGTTCTTCTGCTAGACCCAGAGAACGCTGGTACTGAGCAACATCAGCTTCAGCATCACACTTGTCGAGTTCTGAACCATGCAGAATTCGTTTCATAGTGAGAGAAAACGATTTCATAGGGGGTCCAAGATGATAAAGGAAAACATCAAACAAGTTCTCAGGAGTAATGGTAGGCTCTTTGGGTGTAGAAGAAGAAGGACGGACCTTTGGAACACTTCCTGGAGTGGATAATGTTCTTTTGAGAGTAACACTCTTTCTGATAGGCGACTCTTTGTACAACTGACTCAACTTCTTTCTCGTCAAAGTAGTATGTTCAGTTTCAACACCAGAAGTCAGGGCGTTGAGATGCTGATGAATGGAGTTCATATGATGAACGAGCTTCTCTAACTGATGGTACTCGTCTTCCCGTCCAGCTATGTAGAGCTCTAGCTTAGCATGTCTGATGTTTCTGAAACATGACAACTGAGCTCTAAGCTTAGCCTTCAACTCAGCATACTCAAGACTATCGACATCATCAGCTCGCATAAACTGACGAGTCAGATAAAGAAGCATGTCTCCGTAAATATCCATAATGTTGGACATTGATTGTTTGAGTTCTGTGACTGCAGAAGTACGCCAGATCGAAACACACACCAAAGCAGACACAGAACAGCCAGTGATGACCAGCAAGAAAATCTGGTTCATTTGCTCAAGCGAGATTCGTCCCTGCTGCACGTTTCCCTCCTTAGTCAGCACACTCACGAGACAAACACAAGCCAATGAAGTGGCTGTGTTGAAAGTAGCCAGGTTCATTTTCTGTTTGACAAAAGCAAGGGTACCGAGTCCAACGGCACAGAAAATGACCAGGTCGATTATGTAAGCCAGTAGTCGCATATGCAGATCCACCAGGAAGGCAGACACTACCATACTCAATGAGGAAATGCAAAATGAATAGAGTAGTGCGATAGATGCGAAAATGAGAGCTTCCACCATCGAGCCCATAGTTCTTCCAGGGTGGAAGTATACCACTGAAGTGGCTACCATGTGTTTGGAGTCTCCGTTTCCCATTAGTCTTGATAATCTGTCATTGTAGACAAACACCGTTCCTAGCAGGTATCCAATTGTGCATTTTATGATGATTTTGTCCTGAGCTGAAATCCAGCTTCCGGTGGCGTAGTACTTGAACTTCCCCCACACTCCTGTTGGCTTTGGTTTGTGTTTGTGGCACATGTTAGGGCTGTCTATTGCTGAAACCGGGTTGTCGAACGGCGTTTCTCCATCTGGACTGGATTCTCGACTTTCAGAAATGCTGTTGTAGTTCTGGTACTGGGGCTGGATCTGAATGTCGTTTGAGTCTGCCAAGGCTGCGAGTTCGTCTGGTTTCATTTTAATCGTCTGGGGAACAAGTCGTCCTTCTTCGTTGCTGAATGTCACCTGTCGTCTAACCCTCTGTCCTGTGTTTGGCAAGATCATAGACGCCTTTCTGAACAGCGGCAAAGTGATACCCGCCCTGGTAGCCCATCCTGCTGGACTTACAGACAGAGGGCCCGCTTGTGTACTTCCCAGAAGACGCTGAGAAGGTGAAGATGGAATGGACGATTGCTCTGAAGGGTCCTGGTCGCTGGTTTCACTGTACCACGAGTAGCCTCGGATAGCCAGCGGCCGGATGTTCGCCTTGGTGTCTGGCCGGTCCATTATGTGTTCATTGGGCGATTTGAAGATGGTTGTCGTAGTGGAGATGAGAGGTTGGAAAGTTTGGACAATAACATGAGTGTGCGTATTTCATGCATGTGGGGAGGTATGACGAAATAGGATAAGCGGGATAGGGGGTGATATGTACCCGATAGAGACTTGAGGTTTTGTGTAAATACTACTTTGGGGGTGGAGGATTTGGTTTCCTGTTTTTTCCCGTCAATACATCTGATATATAGCTTTATAGAGACACCTTCGGAACACCTCCGTCTAGCCGTGTTTTGTCTTTATTATTCCGAGAGTTAAAATTAACGGGCATCAAGGGCATACAATACAACAAGACAATGTAGGGTTGTTGCAAGGTATATTAAAGCAGCTATTTATATTAAAACGACTCTACAAGGTCACACGACCACACCAGCGTAACAGCTTCATTTAATTGCTCCCAAACAAGTCTCTTAGTACCGCCTTCCACACTAAGATCTGCACCACCCCCTGAGTCCTCCTTGCGTGTATACAGCATGATCAGATGTGTTGTTTGGGAATAGTGCAGGTGAGCTATTTACCATGGGTGGTTGGATGTAGCGATTCGAGGCTTTCAAAAGCATTTAGCAGTGTCGTGGAGTGAGTGGTGGTTTAGTTGGTTGTGGTAAGTAGGTGATTAACTAAGGTTGCTATTTAGTTGGGCTTCTAGGTTTGTCTTTGATGGCGTACTGGTAAGGCTACAGATGAGATAACGAGAAAAGAAGTACACTGTTGAACTCCCCTGACTCCCCTGATTCCACCGAACTGCTCTTCTGTCTCAACAAACCCCAAAATCCAAAAACTGACGGTTACATTTGACATCTGTCTTAGTCAGGCTGAGAAAGTTGGTTCCGTTTTGATATGAGACCAAACTGAATATAAGTAGTATCGATAGATAGCCAGGGTTCTACTGATTCCAAAAATCTACACCATATCTCTCTAGACCTACCACAACCCTCTACAACCAAACACCGGGTTCACCCCTTTAGATTGGCTATAAATACACTTGGATGCCTTAACGAGTTACCAGCATATCAAGTGAAGAACATACACAAATCTGTACTTCTCAAAGAACACAAACAGCTTACCACAACATATATATATATACCACCCAACCCACCCCTCTAACCCCACCACTCATCTATCCATCTGTACGTCACGTTACCAAACCCTATCTTGGGCTGTGGCAACCCCAGAAAGCTTAGGCCTTCAACATCTACCAAGCACTCTCATTCATCAGGGTCAAAGCAGCATATTCACACACGGGAGTCTGAAGACGCAAAGACAGACACACCACCACCACCGCCACACCCGACATTGTGACACAAACGCACCCGCAACGCATAAATACAACTCACCTTTCTACCTTCTCTTCTTCCTACTCATCTCTTCATGGAATGGCAAGATGACGCTGGGCCGTCCAACGGACCCGCGGTAAGTCACACTAACACAGACCTGTACCGCTCGGACTACCACGCGCTGGAGAACGACAAGACGTACATCGACTCTGTGGTGAGCGATCCGTCCAAGGACATGGACGGGACCCAGAACGCCCACATCACGTACCTGGTGACAACAAAGTCCAACAACACGCAGTTCAGCAACAAGGAGTTTCGCGTGCGTCGCCGGTTCTCCGACTTTGTCTTTCTCTACAATTGTCTCAACAACGAGTTCCAGGCCTGTGTGGTTCCTCCTCTTCCAGATAAGCAGCGACTGGAGTACATCAGAGGCGACCGGTTTTCGCACGAGTTTACGCTCAAACGGGCCGTCTCACTGACCCGCTTCCTCTCACGCATAGCACATCACCCCCTGCTCAAACGGTCGCAGTACTACCACGCCTTTCTGGAGTCGGGAGAGTGGAACGCATACAAAAAAACCCACATTGCTCGTGGCGGCCTGATTGTGGACGGAGGCATTCTGGAGGGCCTGTCGGATACTCTGGTGAGTGCGTTTACCCGGCCTCCACAGACGGCCCAGGAGTTCCAGGAGGTCAAGGAGCGAATCGACCGGCTGGACGTGTGTGTCGCACACATTGAAAAGGTGCTGGCACGGTCGGTGAGGCGGCAATCGGACCTGGTGATGGACTACCAGGACCTGTCGCAGCATGTGGGCCAGTTGGAGCATCTGATTCCGTCGTTGGAACAGGAGTTCTCCAAGTTTGCTGGAGGTCTACAGGCTCTGGCTATCAACACGGCCGTGCTCAAGGAGAAGCTCGATACTGACTACGTGTCGTCTCTGAAGGATCTCATGCACTATCTCATGTCGGTACGGTCGTTGCTCAAGCAGCGAGACCAGAAACAGGCCGATTACGAGGGGCTGGTGGAGTTCAACGAGAAGGCCACGCAGGACAAACAGGCCCTGGTGTCTGGTGGAGGCAACGGCTTGTTGCGAAACAAACTGGAGGACATTCGCGGCATCAACCACGAGTTTTCGCGACGAGAAAGGCTGCAGAAGCTGGAGGATCGCATTGAGTCCCTTACGGGAGAAACGGGGTTGGCCAAGACGACCTCCGAGGCGTTTGACGAGCAGACCAAGCGTGAAATCAACACTTTTGACAAGATCAGAGCAGACGAGATGAAGGAGACGCTCAAAGTGTTGACGTCGGGCCAGGTGGATTTCTTCTCAGCACTGGTGAAGGACTGGGAGGCGATTTACGATGCCCTAGGGGAGGAGTAATGGAGTTCACAGGGAGGATTGAGGGGATGTAATGACGTTATGATAATGATAAGATTAAATCAACAGTCTTGAGAGAAGCGAGAGACTGAGCAGTAGACTGTAGACTTGTGTAGTGGGCACAGCATATGTGCAGATGGGTTATATATATTTTTGGTGGTATATTTGTTGTACACCATTGAGCACGAGCCTCTTGTTTTATGTTATGTTTTGTTTATCAATTTTCAATCTGGCTGACTTGCTTGCTCCATTTACTTAGGCTTAGTTGGGATGTGCCTTATTAGTTGAGGCTAGTTGGGTGGCGACAACGTGGTTAGTATCTAGCGGTTATTGGACGCTAGGATAGTGGTACGTGAAAACCGACTTCAGATTGTGAATCACCGCAACAAGGGCTATCCAAAAATATATACATCCGCCCACAATATGACTTTGCCACCCGAACATGTGGGTCTTGTTTGTCCTATTAATACTACGCAGTTGAGATTGATAAATTAAACTTTAATAAGAGTGGGCTCTGACGTCATGTTAAGATGGATTAAGTGGGCGCAATATAAAACTGATTGGGCTGATGTTTTGACATGACGGACACTATGGCATTGAGATCCGATTTACAGAGTTTCGGCTTCCTACTATGAAGAACACAGGTTCCACGGAGATGTCTAAAAGTTGTATAATTGTATTTAACTGGGCGATGAGTGGTTATTATTTAGTGTGATCTACACCATTAGATTCGTCTCATTCAGGAGATTCCAGTGGGTGTATGTATGATTCTGTCGCACCAAAAGCGACGCTTTTGCATTCAAAATAAGCAATACTACAGCAACTAGCTAGCTGAATACTTACTCTATGTCTACCATTCTCAAGCTCCAACTCCGATCCCGCCATAATACATCTATGCTAATTACTGTACTTGTCTACTTGTATCTCCACTACGCCTGAAGAGGCAGGGGTGCGTAGAGGACCTGGGTGACGTACTTTCGGGAGTACCGTGAGACGGAAGCGACTGCCAGCACGTTGTGTTTGATGGAGGTGGTGGCCAGATGGTTGAGAATCACGTGATTGGGGATGGGCAGCACCGAGTTGTCTTCTTTTTCCGTGGAGTTTGTGTTGAGAATGACAGAGTCCAAATGAGGAGGCAGTTGGGGAGGGGTGGGCAGCTCCTTGGAAATGTACTGCTCCATCACCTCTGTATCAGTAAACAGTGCCGGAATCTCGGGTGTAAACTCGTACTCCTCCTTGGGCAGGTCTTCCTCTGTGAACCGTTCGTATCCTCCTCCCAGATCGTCATTACTGGGGATGATTCCTGCCCGTGAGATGGGATGCAGGTCTTTCTGGTCCTTTCGCTCCTCGTCATCAGACAGGCCAACTTCCACGTAGTTGAGCAGGTTACCCATGGAGTCTGTAGCTGTAGGCAGATAGTCCGAGCATCTGAGCTCGTTATCGACCACAAATCGCAGTCTGTGGGTTCCCGGAGGAAGATGGAGGGTGGTGGAGAAAGTTCCTGGCTTGTTGGGGTCTGCTGTAAGAGCCACCATTTTTCTCCATCCAGTAAAAGTACCCGTAACATACACCTTGGAGCCTCCCTGGGTCCACTTGATGACCAGGGGGATCTTGCCCTCCGTCACCTGGGGCGACGTCAGTTCAATTTCCTCGCCCGAATCAACTCTCGACAGCGGCTTGGGCTCCTTGGTCGACTCGTGGTGGGTGATGTTGAGCTTGTCGAACGGAATATCGTCGTCGTTTTCGCCCACTGGCTCGTCCTCGTCCAGAAGCAGGGTTGATTTTCGACGCATTTTCGGTCGCTGCGGCTTAGCAACAGCCACCGGAGCTGTCTCAGGCGCAGGCGACTCCTTGTGGTAAGAAGCCGGCTCAAACGGGTTGTTGAAAGGTGCATGAGACACGTGCGAGGAGGCGGACATTTGCTCCGGCGAGTGGCTCACGTGTGACGGGTCGTTGGAGTCCTGCGGAATGGGCTGGGGAATGCTGCTCTGGGGACCCAGAGGGTCGCCGTTGGTGTTGTCTGGACGAGGGCCGTGGTTTTGGGCCTCCTCCTGGCTTTGTGCGTTTCCCATGGCGGCGTGGGGTGGTGTGGAGGTGGTAGTGTCGGTTATTGGTTGGTGGGGGGCCGTTTGCGGGCGTTTGCGGGTGTGGACGAGCTCTGTGGACTCGGTAGTGGTGTGGTGGCTGGAGGTATAGACAACGTTCACACGGTAGATATTTTGGATTTCCAAACCTAAAATAGCCACGACTGATAGAGTGGAGGGTGTGATGGATGATAACAGAGAGATGAGAGCAAGGTGTACAGATAATAATGAACGTCTTAATCAATCGAGTATTCATCCGATTACTAATCGATTCATTGATTCGTCAGCTTTGTGCACTGCCTCTTGTACTAACAGCGGTGTACCCTGTCTTGTCCCCACTCTCATGACCTGATACGATACTGTAATTACTGGATTGGAGGTGAGCGATTTTCACGTTGAGCCGTTTTTATTTTTTACGCAGGGACCGCCCCACTTTTCGTTCTGACCAGTCGAATAGCAAGCGGACCGGTCGATTGCGACTAGCCGCTGCAACCCACGTGACACTTTTTTCGCTGCACTGCACCCGGCTATCCGTTTCTTGCTGCTTACATGCGGCGTTTTTCCGTCCCAACGGAATGCAGACAAAACAAAAACAACAACTTTAGTTGAGGGTAGTTGGGGTCATAAGTACGTAGTTGGATAGTGAGAAAATGAGCTGAAACTGGCTGAAACTGACATCCACTGACACTGGTGGGGCTGAGTTATCTCACAATTGCTGGCGATCTGTATACATTCCTCTTTGGACGTTCATATATGAGCACTCAGAGTAGTCACAAGATCGTCTCTATCTCCCCCAATAACCATCCAAATAAAAAAACAACACCACAGCCATACTCCCCAGCTTCTCCTCTATCTTTTGACACCCACTTCAGCCTACCACCTCTCCGACCCCTCCTACTCACATCGCCCACGAACTCCAACGAGGGATTATACGACCCACGTCCCTCATGTGCTTGTAGGAAGTGGAATGAGGGTCACGTGACGTTATCAATCGCAACTGAGTTGGAAAAAAAAATGGTAGTGAACCCAGGGTAGGTTCAATAGCAAGTGAAAAGTGGAAATTTTCAGACACGTTAGATGCGACGCTAAAGAGAAAAGTAGGAAGCGTGTTTGGGCTAAAAACCCGCCCTGAAAAAATAATACAGCCTTGATCGGGCTCCCTGACGCTCAACACGGTGCCTGAGACACCAGTCCACGCAGATTGCAACTCTGTAGGGCACTTTAGGCTCATTTCGGCTCCTGAGTCTAACAGTGAGGCAGCAGAGAGAAGGGAGGCTGTCAGAAAAGACGAGACATTCGAAGCATCTATAGGGGCTGAAACTAGTGTAGACGGGGTGTTTTTGGGTGTGTCTGCAGCATTAATAAGCCATACAACAGCCACTTGACCCTATTCAACACTCGATCCTATTCTCCGTCTCGATGCAAGATAACCAGGGAAATGTTGATTTCATGCACTCTTTGAGGGCGGAGGGCGGGTGCATTTCTTGAGCTGAATAGCGGTTCAATTTGGATAATTTTTGCATGAGAAGATTGAGCGGAGTGAGCTGGGCATTGGGGTGTAATTAGATATTCTCTAGCACCCCCACAACCCCCATATATTCCCATTATCCAGTATCAAACATTTTAACATTTCGCTTCGTCTTTTTTTTTTTTTATCGTCCCAAAACCCATTTACCCTACCCGCATCTCAGCAACAAGGCTATAACGCAGTGTGTGAAAAAGAGTTGTGTGAGCATCTGCAGCACACCTAGTGCAGCAATCGTTTCCTGATATCTCAACCACTCTTCACTCTTCACTTGAACCGCTACACACATGTCCAACACTCTGGTCAAAAAGGGCCAGGGCCAGGCGGCGTCCAACGCGAAAAAAATCGGATACAACAAAAAAAAGGGAGGGGGGCAGACCAAGGGAAGACCGGCGTTTGTCTTCAAGCTGTGGAACATGGTCAACGACCCGGCTTATGATGAGTACATCCGGTGGATGCCTGATGGAAAGTCGTTCCAGATCACTGGTCGTGAGCAGCTGGAGAAGATTGTGCTGCCGCGGTTCTTCAAGCACAACAACTTTTCGTCGTTTGTGCGACAGCTCAACATGTACGGGTGGCACAAAGTGCAGGATGTGACCAGCGGCAGCATGCAGTCCAACGATGAGGTGTGGCAGTTCAAAAGCCCCAATTTCATTCGTGGCCGGGAGGACCTGCTGGACAACATTGTGCGAAACAAGGGCACCAAGGGCAGCGACGAGGAGGAGGAGATGGACATGACGACGCTGATGGACGAGCTGCAGCAGATCAAGCTGAACCAGCTGAATCTGACGCAGGAGGTCAACAAGCTGAGAACCGACAACCAGCTGCTGTGGCAGGAAAACCTGGGCTTCAAGGACAAGCACAAACAGCACGGCGAGACGCTGGAGCGGATCATGCGGTTTCTGGCGTCTCTGTACGGCAACCAGGGCAAGGTGTTGGGCGAGGCGATCTCGGGCAACCGAAACCAGCGTCTTCTGCTGGGCAACACAGACCCCGCCCAGGCCACTCACATGATCAACGAAGCCGCCGCAGCTGCTGCAGCAGACTCCAACGGCCAGTTCCCGTTCGAAATGAACGACGTGTTCAACAACCAAGACAGCCCGTCGTTTGCACGAGTTCAACCTCTGTCTTCCACAAACTCCCCCCAGACTGTGGCAGGATCGCCCAAAGACGAGCCCCACAACAACAACTACGACAAGATCACAGCCTACGACACCGACACGGCGTCGGAGCTGCCCGACAACCTGCAGGACCTCACGGACCTGTCGGACTTCACGCCCTCCATGCTAGATCCCCAGGCTGTGCAGCAGTCCATGGAGCCTCCTCTTGGGTTTGGCGACCTGAAGAACTCGTCGTTGATACTGTCTAATGGCGGCAACAGCGGCGGCAACAACAGCAACAACAACATGCCGCAGACGCCGCTCAGAAACAACGCCCAACAGTACTACCAGCCAAGCACGCCCGGTGCGTTGTTTCCGGAACTGGAGGCGTTCCAGGGTGCCAATGACCAGCTGATCCGCTCGGCTGAGAGACCCCGAAACAACCTCAACATCAACGGCAACGGCAAGGCCGACGATCTTCAACGACAGCTGCAGGACCACGGACGGCACATTGACCAGTTCACAGACCGTCTCAAGAAGCAGCAGGGATACCAGCCGCAGCAGTTGCAGCACCAGCTACAGCAGCAGCAGCAGATGCAGACAGCGCCCACGCCGGCGTCCACAATCAGCTCGGCGCCTACTCCCGCACAAGACCTGTTTGGTGTAGGAGACAACATTGTGCCGATGCAGGACTTTAACATGGACGACTACATTGATAACGAGGCGGACATGTTTGCACCGGAGGTGAAGATTGAGGATGATATGCCGGTGGTGTCGGAGATGGAGAGCCCGGCTCCGAGACCGAAGAAGAGAAAGGCGGGGGAGTAATTTATTGATGCGCACGAGCGGCAGGAGCGATCGTAGGATATGCAGCAGCGTAGCGACTACATATCTATATTTCCATGTAGGAGCGTATGCTCTACGTATACCAGTATCCTAGTGCTACTGTTGTGTGCTGTGGCTGTGAGCCTATGGTTAGGCTTACGATTGTGGCTTAGGCATATGGTTAGGCTTATGCTCGTGCTCTGAAGAGTCTTAAAATAGAGTGGAGTAATGAATCAGTAACTGTTGGATGATATACTGTATGTAGATCTGTATTTGTAGAATAGATATTGGTGTATGTCTGGATGTATCGGTGTCGCCACCCATCTTTAGCTTGAGGGCTAGCGATGGTCTAACAGTTGCCCTTCTTGGCAAGTCTAAACCAAGCCATGGAAACGGTTTCTGAGCAGTGTTGAATTCTCAGTGGCAAATTGCCGTGTGCAGGTGAGTGAGACTAGGGACTGATGTGTCCGGCATACTCATTGTAAGTAATTCTACTACTTGTGCTACACATTCAAGTGTTACAGCGTTGCATTTCTACATAGAGTGGTTTGTCATAATTCATCATTCATAAGTCTGCATCACATAACAACACACTTTTTATCCTTATCGCCCTTGGCCTTCTTGCCCTTTGCCTTTTCGGGTTTACTTTTTGCTGCTTTGCCTTTAGGCTGTCTTCTGGTGGTTGTAGTAGCTGCAGCCTGTCTGGGTCTTCTTTGCTGATCTTGTTCCTGGATCTGACGTGCAAACTCTGCATCATCTTGTTCCTGAATCTGTTTAGCGAGGTTGAAATCATTGGTAGCCTCTACAGTCTGATGAGCTCGTCTTCTCGACTCCTCCTGTTCCTGTTCAGTCATAACTTGAACCAGATCGAAACCTCCAGTGTAGAAAGTATCGTCAGTACCAGAAGTGCCTTCAAGTGAAATCCACACGATTCCATTTCGTCCACACAGTTCTCGGTCAGTGACTAGTGAGAACAGACGACCAGAAGTGGGCTGTTTATACAATGTTGCAAAATGGTTGTTTCTGAAAAAGACACACACCGAACCAGGAACAAGAATTTCTTCAATGTACCGAATTCCGTAGTTGGTCAGCTGAGAAGGGTTGGTGTCCATGAATTCAAAAGTAGCAGCCAGTTGCTGATGCAGAGCTTCTCGTTCTTTCTGTTTCATTTTCCCATCTTCAGTCACTTCAATCTGTAACAACTGAGCCGCATCGTAAGAGCCCACCTCCATAACATCATCGTAGTATGATTCCTTAGGATCAGCAATCCATCCATGCACGACATCCACCTCAAAAGCTCTAAACAGAGCCAGTTCAGGTCCCTCTTCAAAAGTTCCGTCAAATCTGGGGTTGATGTTCAGACCAGAGTACAGTTCTGGAAGCAATCTCAAACAAGTGTTGAGATCTTCAGGATCAATATGAGGTGCATTCTGCCGGCTTCCCATATTGAGAAGCCACTGTCCAAGGTGATCAAGTAACAAGTTCTTACTGACCATCTCTTTGTTCTCCAGTAGAGCAGATAGAGGTCTACCCGGTCCAGGAGGAATAGGAGACATGCTTTCAGTGAACACCAGAGTGTTAACCAGGGCAATAAAAGGACAGGGTCCATTTTCGTCCTGAAGAATAATCGGCGTCTTGACCAAATAATTCGCAGGCGTTCTCCACTTGATCTCCTTGACCTCAAACGTAATGTTATCCTTAGGAGGGTTGAATGTCAAGGGAGCAGGAATGATGTTCTGAGGAGGAGGAGAAGTAGCCTTGAGAACTGGCGATCGGACAGTCAGGGGAGCCAAAGCACTGTCCGAGTTACCAGCCTCTGGAAGCCCCAGTTCCTCAACATATCCGTCTCCATAGTAACTGGCTCTGTTTGCTGGATTGGGCTGAAAAGAAGCCAGAGAGTGGATCGAGTTTCGGATCGACTCGGAAGGAGTGTTGGAGGACCCGCCCTGAACATCCAAATAGTGCATCTTGTCTTTTTCGGCCTCCACGTTGACGGGAGAGAGATGCGTGCTGGGTTTGGAAGGGGGCATAAAGTCCGAGATCAAGGGCTGTGCTACTTCGCCTGGTTCCTGCATAGCCTCCGAGTTATGGTCGTGGACAGGAGACAAGGCTGGTGCTGGCGAAGGGCTCTTGGCAGGGTCATCAGACGGGAACCCGATATTATGACTATCGGGCGACTCGGAGTTTAGCGTCGGAGGAGTGTGGAGAAAGGGGTTGTTGGAGGACAGAGCGTCCTTGTGCTCTTGGAGCTCACTGGGGTGGTGTGATTCCATGATGGGTGTGTGTTCGTTATTTATTTTGTTTCGTGATATTTCGTTTAGTTGTAGTGGTTACTGTCGTGTATGCTGTGTGTCTGGCGTTGTGTCTCGCCTCTCGGTTGTTGTTCAATGTGGAATTTCAGCACCATGCTTATATCGGAGCTATCTATGCACGGGCCGAGTTTAAAAGGGGCTGTGTAGTGCTGTATTGGGGAGTGTCCTTGGCACTGCAATTGGCCAGTGGTGTGCATAAGCGGCTAGTGTCATTTGACGTTACTTGAAGAGTTATAGTCCATGTCTAAATAAATCTCTGACCAGCCAAATATGCCCCATGGCAAAACTTACACGCTGCTATCGCCTTGCCTCTAAATTCGTAATAAGATTGTGGAAAGACAACCAAGTCGCCCCTTTTCCAACAAGGTTACACCGTGCCTATGATCAGTGAGTTTATCTTCTTATCTACAGTCAGTGAGCAACACCGAGCACAACACACTACAAGCACACCCAGTTTCTGCAATTACAAATACATTAGTTGTCTTCCTTCTTCTCCATTATATAATAAATCATTGCATCCCACTATTTGAGCAAAGGAGCCACCTTTTTAGCCAACATGACAACCTCGCTCTTGGAGTCGCGCATGTCCTCGCCGTCGCCGTCGCCGTCCGAGTTCATGCTAGACAGCTGGTGGATCGCGTCGACAATCTCGTTGGAGTTCTTAAGCAAATCCTTGAGCCGCTGGTCCTTGGACTCCAGCAGCTGCAGCACCGTCCACACGGCAATGTGGCCAAAGGTCGAGTCGCCAGAGGTTAGGAACCGGATGAGGAACTCTCGAATACCTCCACTAGGCTCGTTCCAGTGGTTGACAAACGTATCGTAGTTGCCCACCTTGGATGACAGGTTGCCCAGAGCAGCAGCAGAGTTGCCCTGCACCTCAATGTTGTCCGACAGAGTCAGAGGAATCAACACCTCAGCAATGCCGAGCTCCAGCAGCGTGCCCTTGAGCTCGTCGCCCAGAGCAAGAACTGCCAGGCATGCGGTCATCTCGCTCTGCACGAGTCGAGGAGCGTCCAGCACCAGCTCCTTGCACTTCTGCACGGCGCCAGCCTCGACAATCTCGAGCTTGTTTCGCTCGGACGATGCAGCCAGGTTGCGCAACGTCGAAATGGTGTGGCACTGGATCTCCTCGTTGTCTGAGGCGCCCAGCAGCTCGACCAGCGTCTTGAGGAAGCCGGCCTCAATGATGGGCGTCTCATTGAGCGGATGGATCGAGATGTTTCGGATGCAGGCCACCGCCGCGAGCACCAGGGGGGTGTGCGTCGATTGGAATAAGTTAAACAGATGAGGGAGGCCGTTGGCCTTGACAATCTCCAGCTGGTAGTCGGAGTCGCTGGCGAGGTTTCGCAGAGCGAGGGCAGCCTGGCACTGGACTCGGGGAGAGCCAGAGTCCATGAGCTTGATGAGATGCTCCACGAGCCGAGGCTCCGAGCCGGACAGCTTCTTGCGGTTGGACTCGTCCACAGCAATGTTGGACAGCGCAGTCGTCGAGTAGTACTGCACGTCGGGGTCTCGCGACGACAGCAGCGAGACCAGAATGGGGATGGCGCCGGCGTTGACGAGCTCCTGACGGTTCTGGTCGGAATGCGTCATGTTGAGCAGCGCTCCGGTGGCATTTCGCTGGACTCGCATGTCCTTGGACTTGGCCAGCTTGGTGAGCGGCAGGAGCGCGCCACTTCGGGCAATCTTGGACTTGTTGGCCTCGTGGGTGGCGAGGTTGGTGATGCAGCCCACGGCGTTGCACTGGACCTCGACGTTGGGAGACATCATCTGCCGGATGAGAGGCTCGAAGCCACCCATCTCGACGATGAGCACCTTGTTCTCGTTGTTGACGGCAAGGTTGCCCAGGGCCGCGGAGGCTGCTCGCTGGATGTCGGGGTCGGTGTTTTGCAGGAGCAGAAGGACGGGCTCCAGACAGTCGCGGTTGACGGGGCGGATGTCCTTCTCTGTGATTTCGGCAAAGGCCAGCGCGGCGCTTCGCTGCAGGTCAATGTTGTCCGAGTAAACGAGGGTGCTGAGGGCTCGGAGGGGGCCGTTGGAGAAGAAGTCGACCTCTCCTCGGTTCTCGAGGTACCGGAGGAGGAGGGCCACGGCTTCCCGCTCGTCTTCCGCCAGCACGGGGGCGTAGTTGCCGTCTGTTTTGTTGCCTGTGTTAGTAAGGTATCGACTGACCAGAGTTCAGGAGTGGACAACGACAAAAGTGACGGGCAATCCGCCAGGATTGTCATGGTTGGAGCTACCGACATCATCCACGTCATCGTTAATGATACCGTTAATGAAATCGCCAGCTCCATCATCCATCACCTTCTTCGTGTCGTGATTCTCATTGTCGTGACTGTGACCCGACTTGTGTAACTTGTCGTCGTGGACCACAACCAGCGTCATGGCACTTGCCGCTTGGTACTCACCGGAACAGCAGCTTGCACAAACACCCATAGCTATCTCTTATATTTGTGTCGTCGAGGTTTGACTTTGTGTGGTGTAGGATGTGTGGGTGGGATGTGGGAGGAGGGGTGTGTGAGAAGGGTTGCACAGTGCACCTAAATTGAGGTAAAACGGGGGTTGATGCAGGACAGTCCAAGACGACAATGTAGAGCTGTACAGGTCAGATGGACATGTATATTACCGCCACGAGGTATAGAAAACAGCCTGCACTGCCTAATACGGACTCAGATAAGCCACCTTGAGAATCAGTGCTTTTGTAGACACGTTTGGCGGGTGTCAGATTCCTACTTTTGCCCGCAATTATACTTTGGATTCTGAGCCTCGCTTCCCAAACGGGATTTGTTAGTGCAATGCTAGGGGGTGGGAGATACAGTCAACAGTGGGCGGTAGAGTGACATTCTAACTATGGGGTTGACGGGATTTTGGCCAATCGGCGGTAGGGTAAGTGTTTTTTTTATTTTGTCCTCGCTTTTTACTCCATAGACTGGTCATCAGAGCGTCTATCTTAGCTCCATAAGGCATAAACTACTTTGCTGACACCCAAAGTCTGAATCTGAATCAAAAGCCTGTATCAAGTTAAGCACATGCCGAGAGCGATACGAGTGGATGACAGGTATATAGGTTTAGTGTGGGTTAGATATGCGTTTTATTATATAGCTATTTTGTTATGTATGTAGCCATGCTCTAGTGTGGTAGTATACTTACACCCCCTGCCTTCCCCCCCTTCATTGCTCCATCCTTGCTACAGCACTGCACCCCAACAAACTTTGTGAGATGCACCCCGCTGCCAACTAGTTAATTAAGCTCTAGGTAGCTTTGTAGGCGAAACGCATGAGAGAGCTTTGGGAAGTGCCCGGAACTCGTTTCACCCGAAGAGGAGAGACTGTGTTTTTCGGACGGGGCTTGGGAGTCGCCTTTGGCGTGATTGTGGTTTTAGATGCAGTGTTGGGTGTGCTTGCACCTCTGGAAATCGGATTCGGAGTTCGTCTCTTGGGTGTAGAAGAGTTGTATCCAAACTCATCAAACAGACATCGCTTTGCCGATGGGGTCTGAGGAATCTCCTTCTGAGAGCCTCCAAACACGATGCTACTTTCTTCGATATCGTCATCGCTTCTGTCAGGCTCGGAACTCAACATGGTGCTGAAGTTGAACTTTTCGGACTTCTCCTGCACCTCTGGGGAAGAGGGAATTGTGAAAAAATGAGACGATGTTAGTTCAGGTTTCTTTGCCTGAGTTGGACTCATCATGTTTTCTGCAGACGCTGTTCGAACACTCAAGTCAGGAGTCTTTGCAACTACCACCTTTCTTCGAGCTGCTTCAGGCAGTCTTTTGACATCTGCCGAATACTCATTTTTGGGTGCAAAGAACCCTCTCAGATTCGTCGGTTTGACTGCCTTCTTGACTGCAAACGTCTTGTGTGTACGAGGATGCACCAGTCCTGTAGCAATGGCTCTTGAAAGGCCACTGGGGAGCTCAGCACCGATATGAAAGTCGACTGCTGCCTCCAGCTCATCTTCAGGCTCGTTCAAATGAACCAAACGACGCTCCTCGGGACAGTACACTCGCTGGTAGAGAAATGTGGAGTTTGCAGCGTTGAACCTGTCCAGAAAATCAGGTGTAGAATTGTATCCGTCCATTTTGAGAGCTTTAATGATAGCTTCGGGATTCTGCCATCTTCGAATGTACCGAGCAGCTCGTTTAGGACCCACGTTAGGCACTCCATCGCAGTAGTCGCATCCAGACAGAATAGCCATGTACCGCAAGTACTCAAGAGAGACGTTAGATCCAAGTTCGAGATCAACACAAGATGAAATTCGAGTACCGTCAACAGTAACACATCCTCCTGTCGGGTCGAGCTTTGTAATCAGCATCTGAGCACCGTACACCATGAGATCAGAGTCTTCGGAAATGATACCAGTCACATAACCTGCTTTCTCAAGGTATACCAGCTGAGCATCAGCTTCATAAGGAGCCACGACAAAAGGTATTCTCTGGGCCTTCAGCAGCTCTGTCAGCTGATGGACCATTTCCTGGGTGATTCTTGTCGATTTCTGGAACAGGTTCAGTGCTTCTGTTCGTCTTCCTCTAGTTAGCAACTCCAGTCCTTCTTCATGGGCCTGTTCTCTGAACGCGTGTCGTTTTTCGTCTGTGCCCTTTTTGGAAGGTAGAGCGCCTCCATCAAACACAATAAGCACGTCCACACCACATCGCCGCAGAAACTCGACTTTTCTGAGCACCCACTGTTGAGGTCTGTCTGTAGGTCGATTCAGAGCCAGGTCTTCAGCTGCTCCAAAAGCAGCTTTGTGTAGCCATGCAAATCCGTCCACTGCCAGCCGTTGTCCTTTGAACGCAGAGATGTGTGTTGCTGTTTGGATAGGTTTTAGGAGAGGTAGTAGTCCGTTGACACCCATCGTAGGTGACTGTTTGACAATAGAGATGAGCTGTTGTAGTGATGCGTGGTAGTAGTTGAGTGTGCTTCCGTTTGTGTTCTCGTCGCCCTTGCGCGTTTGTGTTGTTTAGTTTCGTCGTTGCCGTTTCCGTCGTTGCACTTGTCAAGTGTAATGTCGTGCCCTGTCTTTCTATCCTTCAATCTTTTGCTCGCGACGCGTTCCTCTCCCGTGTCGCTGCACGTTTATTAGACTCTCAGAATGCCATACTCCCAACCGAATCTAAGTTAGTCGCCAGCGCATGCATGTGAAGCCGACCGAAAATATCGACTCGACTAAATATCCCATTCATCAACATGGCTTCGAAAAAACGAAACGCCCGGGCCTTCCACGATCTCGGCGCGGACCAGGCCAATTTGCAGCCGGAGTACTCCTCCCAGCCGCAGGGAGACTCTCCTTATGGAGGAGCTCAGTTTGGCTATGATCAGGGACAAGCTCAGCCAGCTTATGGTCAACAGAGTCAGCCTGCTTATAGCCAGGGAGGCTATGGAGCACCTGCTCAGGCTGCCGCTCAGCCTCTGGCTCATTCATTTGCTCAGATGTCTCTCAACGCGTCTGAACAGGAGGGATTTGGACACGACGCTGCCAACCCTTCTCTGGAACGAAGCAACCAGGGCATTCCGTCTCTAGCTGCTCGACGAAACGATGCTCGAGAGTACACTGCTCGAAAACCGGTTTTCAAGACGTTCCAGAACACCCTTCCTCCTCCAGCTACAGCTGAGTACCTGTGTGAAGATCAGGGAGTGTCTGCTCCTCCTTTCTGCCGTCTGTCAATGTACAACGTGCCTGTGAGCGACCAGCTGCGTTCGCTGACTAAACTGCCTCTCGGAATGGTCGTCAAGCCTTTTGCTGAGCGAGATGTGCCTCTGGCTGACTTTTCGCAGATTGAACCTTTCAGATGCAGACGATGCATGGCTTTCATCAACCCTCAGTTTCTGTTTTCCAATGGAGGCTCAAGAGCTGTCTGTAACATGTGTCAGTTCCCTAACACTGTGCCTGCTGAGTACTTTCAGCCTACTGATCACCATGGAGCTCGAGTAGATGTCGCTGAGAGAGCAGAATTGTACGCAGGAACATACGACGTGGTGGTTCCTGACTCGTACTACCTCGAGGGAGATATCCGACAGACCGTCAAGCACTTGTTTGTCATTGACGTGTCTGATGAGGCTATCAAGAAGGAGCTGCCTTCTCTGGCTGCTGAGGCTATCAGAAAGGCTCTCGATGAGGATGATATTCCCAAAGAGATTGGTATCATCACTTTCGACCACTCTCTGCAGTTCTACAACCTCAATGCTGACTTGGAAAAGCCCCATATGGTTGTTTCCAACGATCTCAAGGATCCTTTCGTTCCTTTTGAAGATGGTCTGTTTGTGGACGCTCAGGAGTCGCGTCATGTGATTGAGGACCTGCTTCCCCGTCTCCAGTCCATGTTTGAGGGCTACAAGCATGCTGAGTCAGCATTTGGAGCTGCCGTCTCTACTGCTCACAAGGTGCTGTCTGCCTTTGGAGGAGGAAAAGCACATCTTGTTCTGGGTTCAACTCCCACCTGGGGACCTGGAGGAGTGTTCCCCAACAACCTGGAGAACCGAAACACCGCTTCTAAAGAGCCCAAAAACTACGAGTGTGCCGACCCCTACTACAAGGAGCTGGCGGCCAAGTACGCCAAGGACGGCGTGGGTTTGGACGTGTTTGTCATGCCCAGCAGTGTCACTGATTTGGTGACTCTGGGCCATATTCCTGCAAAGTCTGGAGGTACCACCAAGCACTACCCCAACTTTGTGCCTATCAGAGACGGTAAGCGGTTCATGGCTGATTTGGCTCACTCTGTCACCTCTCTGAGAGCCTGTGGCGCTAAACTGAAGGTGCGATGTTCCACTGGTCTTCAGGTTGCTGCTTACTACGGCTCATTCCACGCTGATGACTGGCATATTGAGCCTGATGTGGGTTCTGTGGATTCAGACAGCACTTATGGTATTCTCTTTTCGTACGACGGAAAGCTCGATACCAAGCTGGATGCCCATTTCCAGACATCTCTCCTGTACAAGCACCTTGACGGTACTCGACGTCTGCGAGTTATCAACGTGCTTGCTGGTGTCACTGAGCAGTTCAAGCCTGCTATCAACTTTGTTGATGCCGATGCTTGTTTCTCCATTATGGCTCGAAACCTCTTCTCCAAGGTCGCTTCTACTTCTCTCAAGGAGGCTCGTTTTGGACTCAACGAACGACTGGTCGAGGTGTTTGCTTCTTACCGAAAGAACACCACTGAGGTTCTTCCTGCTACTCAGCTGCTGCTTCCTACATCTCTCAGACCTCTCCTGATTCAGTCACTTGCTCTGCTCAAGTCTCCTCTTCTGAGAGATACTGTTACTTCTCTGGATAGACGAATCCAGTACCTGCGAGATGCTAACAATGCCGATGTTGACAAGTTCTCGTACATGCTGTACCCCTACCTTTTCGCTCTGCACAACATGCGAGAGATTGACGGAAGTGCTATTGAGAACGGCCACTTTGTGCTGCCTGACTCTCTGCCTCCTACTATTTCTTCTCTGCAGGAGGGAGGAGCATACATGATGTTCAACGGCGAAAAGCTGTTCTTGTGGCTGCCTGGCACTGTGGCTCCTCAGCTGCTTAACGATCTGTTTGGAGAGGGCCATAACATCACACGAGACCTGGATCCTTACATGAACGCCATTCCCGAGGTTGATACTCATATTAACAAACAGGTGCGAGCTCTGGTGGCCCACTTTGAGGGTCTGCTGGGTCTGGGACACCTCAACATCCAGCTGTGTCGACCCAACCTCGATGGAGCAGAGATGGAGTTCCAGTCGCTTCTGGTGGAGGACCGAAACATGAGCGAGTACGCGTACAACGACTTTGTGTCGCACATCCACCGACACGTCAAGCTCATGATGGAAAACAGCAGCATGAAAATGACCTCCAAGAGTCTGCTCAACGATGCCATTGGCTATAGAGAGGCGGGGTTGTAGAGAAGGAGATGTAATTAATAATAAGTATACTGATTAGCAGTTGAGAGATGTACCCATGCTGAAGAGTTCGAAATAGCAACAAATGAAAACCAACAGAGATCAGTTAAACAAGGCTATATGGGTTCTGTTGTAATGTAATGTGACGTATTGTTGTTGTAACAAATGAACCTCTAGAGGCACATTGGAAATGGAAGTACATTAATTAATCCACGTATTTCTTTCCATCTGGCTGTTGCTCTGCTTACATAAGTCATACATAAGAACCCCATACTTCGTAGTATTGTTTGCCACCGGAGTAAAAGACCAAAACATCCAGCCTAGGCATTCCTTGTCCACACGACAGGTCAACTTTCTCCATTTCCTCTTTATTCACCGTCTCTCACCTTTGTTCCAGGGTTGCTTTGTCATCTGTCGATGTTGTGATGCGCCAAACTCTATATGGGTGGATATATGTAATTTGTCAAACTAAAACTTTTCCCGTGAACATTCGTTGATCTCTTGTGAGGAGGTGAGTATACGCGCTACTACGACCCTGCTAGCACCCAGCAGCATCCCGGACACCACTAACCCAGGCTTGTATTTTTATTCCCGTTTGCGACATGAACTACAACAACGACGAGGCTGAAGATCGAGTGAGTACGACAACTGCCACCCAAACGACGCGTTGAGGAGGAGATGAGTGCGGAGGGCACTGTGAAGAGAGATGATTTGGCATGAGTTGAGCAGATGGACTTTGGCATCCCTTGATATCTTTGGGCATGGTGATATTTGGGGCATGACCTGATTTTGGGGCGTTTCTGATATTGGGGCATACTGAAGGGCACTTTGAGGCCGGGATACGATGGGATGAGAAGCTGAGGAAGGACTGGACGGATGAGGACGGACGCGATGGACTATGGACTACACGGACAGATGGATACATCTTTACCCACTATGGGCTTTTACGCATTAGTGGCACAAGATGCAGACCACACCAACCAGAAGGCGAAAGAAGGATGAAGAAGGAAAACAAGGCACAGGTACGGATATGGGGGATTTTTGCTGGTTCTTGGTTGGTGGCGGTTTTGTCGGCCCGTTGTTTGATGGATGGTGTGGGATATTCTTGATTTTCGCTTGGTCCGTTCGAACCCCCTCTGCGTTGTCTGCTTCCTTGACATACCCCTTCCTTTCTTGTCCAAGGCTTGCTCCGAACACCCTCCCTTTCTTTGCACACACGTGGACAGAGTTCAGGAGGGTTACCCGGCGCTGAAAGTGCCTCACATGCAAACCCAACCCTAAAGTTCCAACCACCACAACCACTGCGCAACTAGACAGCAAAGTCATCTTTCGTCACAGCAGACACCCCCGCGAGAACATCCAACATCTTTCTGAGCCACACGAGCAGCACTACCGTTCACTGAATTGGAAGAAGGGCCGTGATATTGAGAGCGAGAGAGAGCATTGAGCTAGGCACACAACTAGAAAAACAAAAGAGTGAGGATACGCCCCATTTTTGAAGACAACAACAGGCTGTTTGGACTTTTCGGTACGTGGCAGAGCACCCCCCTGGCTTGTTTGGGCGCAATTGACTCCCCAGAACCCCACTAACACAGTATTCCCGATCACCCTATAGAAACAGATCCCGATCGCCAGATCAGAGAAACACCAGATACTATCGAGACCAATCCCGATCTCGATCCCGAAGCAAGTCCCCCCGAAGAGACTTCAACCCCCAGTTCCGAGACCGAGCAGGCAGCGGCAACTACCGAGGTAACCGATCCCCTCCCCGAAGAAACAACAACAACGGACCCCCTCAGATGCTCCAGCAAGTCAAGGACTCTTCCCAGCAGGACCGACGTGTCTACGTCGGCAACCTGGCCTACGAGGTGAAGTGGCACCACCTCAAGGATTTTATGCGACAGGCCGGTAACGTTCTGTTTGCAGATGTGCTCCTTATGCCCAACGGCCGGTCCAAGGGCTGCGGTATTGTCGAGTACTCCACCCGAGAGGAGGCTGAGAACGCCGTCAACACCCTCACCAACCAGGAGCTCATGGGCCGAGTTGTCTACGTCCGAGAGGACCGAGAAAGCGAGCCCAAGTTCTCCCAGCCCAACCTCCCTCCCGGAGGAGCCCGTGAGGGTGGACGACCCGAGCGAGCCGAGTTTGGAGGCGCCCGACAGTCTGGCGGCGGTGCTCCCGGCACCCAGCTGTTTGTCGGCAACCTGCCCTACTCTACCGGATGGCAGGATCTCAAGGACCTGTTCCGAGAGGCTGGCCAGATTGTGCGAGCCGACATCATGACTTCCCATGATGGACGGTCCAAGGGTTCCGGAATCGTGCTGTTTGAGACCGCCGAGGACGCCCACCGAGCCATTGAGCGGTTCAACGGCCACCAGATGGGTGGACGAGCCATTGAGGTTCGAGAGGACCGTTTCGCTGGCCCTCCCCGAGGTGGACCTCCCCCTCGAGTGGCCCGAACCCCCTTTGCTGCCGCCGCACCACAGAACCCTCCCCGAGTTCCCTCCGACTTCTCCGACAACGCTGTCGGAGGTGGTGATCCTTCCGATACCATCTTTGTCGGCAACCTGCCTTGGTCTACCGCAGACCAGGACCTTTACGACCTGTTTGAGACTGTCGGTAAGGTGACCAACGCGGAGATCCAGGTGCTTCCCGACGGAAAGAAGGCCGGCAGCGGAGTGGTGCAGTTTGAGACTCCTGCATCTGCCGAGATCTCCATCGCCAAGTTCTCCGGCTACAACTACGGCCGACGAGACCTGGAGCTGTCGTACGTTCGACGAAACGAGGTGCGAATCCCCGACGCGCCCGCCGCCTTCCACGAGTAAGCGGCGATTTATGTAATGAGTTATTATAGGAAGAGTGGAGCCCGAGGCGGCAGTGAAAATGAAGTACAGAGTAGGAGAGATTAGGTCATCTTGCATGCAGGTTGAGATAAATTGATATGATGCTGTGAGATAGTGTAGCTGGTGAAGCCAGGTGTGTGTATCAGTAGTGAGTAGTATGTGTGTCGTGTGCATTGATTGTAGATCCGGAAGTGGTGTGATACGGTATGTTCGGAGATTACCTTATCTCGGCTGTATGTGGGCCACATTGAGAGACTGTGGTACAAGTACCCCCCATTGTAGAGACGACGTACCAGTAATTAGAAGAGTAAAGAGATGTTTCATTGTTTCTGGAGAACTGTTTGACGTACAGCGTTCTATATGTTTGGAACGTATACTTGGTTCTTCTATCTACAAGTAGAAGCCTCTTCTGAGTAGACATGATAAAACGGTGTATAGCCCTAAATGGGGACTGTGGCCTAAGCTTGGCTATCTTGGAACATCTACAGTAGCTACTGTATCTGAATATGACGTGAGTTTGTGCTTACATACGCTCAAGAGTTGGACATGAATGTGTGCTCTTCGGAAAAACTGAGTAACCAAAAATGTTGATGTCTTGTTCTGTTGAACCACAAAATGAAAGGGACTATTGTAGCAACCAATATAATGTGTTCGTCATCCCTTATGGTTGTATTTTTAAAATGGTACTTCCTGTATGGCTTCTCTTTATTATGACGTTCTTATTGCCCTGAAGACTGTAAAGAACAGAACACCAATACGACAACTACAAGTTCGCCGTTTTACACCCATTTCGTCCGTGTATCCTTTTCCATAAACACATATAATACATTAAATAAACTCCCTCTCCCTTCCTTCCTACTTGGGAATACTCAACACCAACCCTCGACTAACCTCCGTCTCTTTATCGGCATCATCTTCCCCTTCAAACTTGAGCCGGTACTTGTCTCGTCTCGTCCCAGTGACCTCGGCTCTGTAGAAAGTGGTAGTTTCCGGGTATCGAGCCAGCACCTGCGATCCAGCAGTAAACTGGGGCATGTTTCGCAGCTCTTCGTCTGTAGGAAGGGGAATAATGTCCCGAATAGACGTCTTGTAACTCTGGCCGGGGTTTCCGTTCTCATCAGGCTCAGGATCCTTCACCTCAAACCTCTGACCGTCAGAATACACCCTTGTCACCTGACACTGGATCCACTCTTCCTCTTCATCTCCTCGCTGTTTTCTCAGCCGAAAAGCCACCTGCGAGCCTACTCGGGGTACAGGACGTCTGTAAGCAGTAGCAGGTTTCTCCTCCTCGACCTTTCTTCGCTTGATTTTCGAATCATCAGGGTAGTCTGTTCTTACAGCAATCAGCACCTGTAGGTACTCCAGAGCTCCATCCAGACACTTGAGACGCTCAGAAAGCACCTCGGATCCGGTCGTCAGCACTTCCTGAAGATGATCCAAGCTGCTCTCTGAAGGAGAAGCCTCTCGGACCATTCTCAGCATCTCACCTAGACTGGTCTGATCGCTCAAACCATTCGTGTCGATCAGCTTTCGTTGCAGCCGAGAAATGTCCGTGTCGGTTTCTTGAAGTGACGTGATGGACGTGACGATGTTTCGCCACGTAGCAGCTTCGTCTCCCTCGGGCATGGGAGTGGTGGTGGATCGAGACCTGGAGTGACTGGGCATGGTTTGCGCTGCATAGTCTGAGTTAACCTTGGCGTGCGATGCAGAGAACAGTGGAACATGCACATACGAGTGCAAGGCGGGGGAAATGAGGGTGTATGTAAGTGGAATATGATCAAAAAAAATGTATACTATACCCTGAGGTAGTCATATTCACCAGACGGAGTTGGTAGTTGCTTGTATCTCACTCCTCGGAGTTGTCATAAACTTTGGCAAGCAGCCTTAATTAGAGCGAGATGGAATGTAATTACAGTGAAATAATATTTGCCCTCGTGAGATTAAATCATACACATATAAGTCAGTATCGTGTTTACAAAAGCTGTGAGAGGGCACCACCTATTTTTTCTGCTATGGCTGAGTCGGGTATATCTTTGTCTACTGGGACAGTCTAAGAATCAGTGATTTGTCTGTATTTCGAAATTTGTCAGTGAACAAGTGGAGATATTTATATAGTTGTGATCACCAGGACCGCCTCTTTCGTCTGGTACACTTTTATCCTGTTCCTAGTGATGTTTGAAGACCTGTTTCTTGTGCTGTTCACCCTGTACATACAATGATCACCATTAATATTATCTTCAGTCTATGTCTATTGGCTATTTACATACTCTTTGCTTACAACTTATCGCCAATGAAATAAGCGACGACCTTGACCCACGTCTTGACCTGTCTATCTTCCTGGTCATAGTCCTTGAGGCTCTTTTTCGTCGTGTACTTTTCAATGTGGTCGATTTCCTGTTGTAGCTGTCGTTTCAGCTCCTCATCAGTAGTCACAATCAGAGCGTTAGTCTCGAGATCCTTGGAGTATCCTCGTCGAGTGTAGTTTGACGAGCCAACTACAGTGATGGAAGGAAGCTCATCTCCAGGACCCTTGATCCAAATACCCTTGGCATGGTAAGACCATCCTCCAGGAGTGTTGACAGTGCCTCTCTGCCACTCAAGCAGCTCAATCTCCTTCTGTCTGTGAGCTTTGTTCACATCGAGAATGAACTGACGAGCGAGTAGAGTGTAGCAGTCAGGCAGGTACTGAGAGATACCGTGACTCTTGTAGAAGCCGTTAGCTTGGGGAGAAGCAGTGATGACAGTTCCCTTATCAGGCACACTTCCGAGCAGCTTGGCCTTGAATTCAGGGTGCATGTTGAAGTAACCGGCAGTGAAAGTCCACGAAGATCGCTGCATGGAGAGCATGGAAAGAAGACGTCCAAGAGTAGGGAACTCGGTAGAAGAGTCGGGTTTAAGAAGAGGCGTAAATTGAGAGATGGGGAAGACGAGAGTCTGAGTAGAGTCGGTTTCGGTCACAGATTCAGCTTCAGATTCTCTCTGGGCAATAGACTTGACCTTTCTTCGACCCTCAACCTTCTTGTTTGTAATCAAAGGAGCCAAGGAAACAGTAGCCTGTCTCTGGAACTCAGCCAGAGACACATTGGGGCTCTGCAGAGTGTTATCTCTGGGCCACTCGAGCACAAAACCCGGATCTTTCACGGGTTCCGGCTCAGGAAGCACCTTTTCGGCCACTTTTTTCGCCTGTTTTTTGAAAAACGCAGCCAGTTTGCCGGGTTCGGGCGCTTTTTCTGTGGGTTTCGGCAAAGACACTCGCCACGAGAGTTTACACACGGCATTGTGAATAGCATGGTAGTAGTCGACAATGGGACGCGACTTGAAGACAAAGTATCGGTCCTGTCTGTTGGTGAAGTAGTCTCTGGACAGATTAGCACCTGACAGAATAATGTCGTCATCACATCCATACAGCTTCATGTGTTGCAGACCCCAGCCCTCGTTGAATCGTTTAGGGATCAGCTGTTTTTTGAGTCCAAACAGATGAGGAGTGATGTAACATCGGATATCCACTCGATCTCCATGTTTGTGAAGCAGAGAAGCCAGTAGAGAAGCGGAACAAGTCTCAGGCTCCTCACGTGTGCCTCTCAGACCGTCAATGAGCACAGAAACCTGCAAATCTCGGTTCTTTGTCAGAGCTTCGTCCAGACAACTGACCAGCTCTGTCTCTTCCTTGCCCACATACAAAGTAGACAAAAAGACCCGCTCTTTGGCAGCCAAAATCTTGGTCTTGAGCTGCTCGTAGAACTCCTCGGGATCGTACAAAACCTGGATCTGGCCCTTGTCGACCGCAAATTTGGGCACTGTGGCTTCAATCTGCTTGAGTGTGATGTTCACGTTACTGTGGAGCCCGGAAAGACCGCGGGAAGAGCCGGTGAGTCGTAGAGCTCGTGTGCGTGCGCTGAGAACGCCTGCTCGTCGTGCTGAGCAGACCAGGCCGGCCAATCGCGCGTTTCGGAACATGGTGCTGAAAAATGGAAAAACGGCCGTTAGTCGGGAAAGCGATGCTAAAGTTTGTGGAGAACAATGCAGGAATGGTGAGACGGAGATTGGAGGATGAGGGCAAAGAAATATAGAGCAATGAACGGGGAAATTTGGGAATGGCTGTGTTTCAGAGTACGAGTATAGGCGTATGTGTTGTATTTGATGGTGGTTATAACTCCGTTCATCCGGTTCCTGCGGCTGACTACACTATACTGTAACATCCCAAGTAGGATATGAGCAAGAAAATGTGGAAGAGGTGGGTGGGGGTAAAATGGGAATAAATTGGATGTTGAGAAGTTGAAGGTGAATCTCCAGAGATTTACGGTTCTCCTGGTGGTGTTTGATTTCCAGTAATATGTATATTGACCGTTTCAATGACTGTGCGGCTCGGTATTGTTTAGTGTGACATTGATTTCAGGGCAGGGATACTGACAGTATTATTGAGATGGATATTATTGTTGGGTTGTAAGAAATGGGATGATATTCATGGTGTGTATCCACGTGGGTGATTAATTGAAAGTGTTCCTTTATTGTTGAATATTCTTGTATTTATCATGATTCATCTGATTAATTCAATAGAAACCATTAAAAATTCCTATTAACATCCTGATCGGACATAGACTCCCTGTGCCATATAGCCTACAAGTCGTTGCAAAACTACAACACATTCTATCACCTGTTTGATACTACACAATTCGCCGTCTCCTATTGTCATGATAACATCTCCATCAGTTATTAACTACATTCCCATTGCTTCGCTCTGAGAGTGACTATATACAATTAAACACGTCGTCGTCCGGGAGCCCGGGTTCCTCCCTGGTTGAGCTTGGTTCGATCCGACAGCCGGTCGACCTTGGCAGACACCTTCTCACCCTCAGGGGCAGTGAGAGCAGCGAAAAAGCCCTCTCGACCTCGACCAAAGCCCCGCACAACCACCTCGACAGGTCGGCTGAGCATGTTCTTCTGCTCAAGCAGCTCAAAGGCTCGCACAGATGTCTGGAAAGCACCATCGTACTCTCCTCGCTCCTTCTTCTTGATACCAAGATGTCCACACGAAAGGTGGAATCGCACCTCCTGGGGAGCTCGCACCTTCTGCAGCAGCTTCTCGTCGATGGACTCGGGCACAAACGAGTTGTCGACAAACTCGTCGGTCGCGCAGATGTGCAGGTTGTTCTTGGTGGCCGTGACGTGCACGTAGTGTCGCACCACCTCCTTGCCCTTGGCGCTCTGGTCGATCAGTCGCTGTGTCTCTCGAGCCTTGTTGAGCTCTGCCACGTCCGTCTTGGGGATCTTGCTGATCTCCTTTTGTACTGTGTTAGTGGTGAAATATCACGGTTTGAAATTTCGATCAGGGTGAAATTTCACGATTCGCTCAAAATTGAAATTTTGAAACTCCGACAACCCGCTAGTCTCTGGGGAACTCACGCTTCATAAAACTGGACAGGCCAGAGTTGTGTCGCACACCGGAAATGGCGTTGGAAGCCACCCGCGTCCGCAGCATCTGAATCGCTTGCATTGTAGTGTGGTGATGAGCTGTGGAGGTGAGTGCGTCCTAACCTTGACAAATTTGATGTGCACGTGACTAGGTGGGAAGAAGTCGAATTTTGAATAAATCGAATTAATTCGGGAAAATATTATATCAGGAGTACTACGGGTGCATATGTTCATACCAGAGGGTGCCAATATTTTAAATAATTTTAGGTGTGCAAAAATTCTCATTTTTAAGGTCGTCTTGAAACATCTCATGGTTTACTGTGCAGTGTCTGGTGATGTTTACTGGGACAATACAGGACATATTTATCAAACACTCCAGAGATGTAGTATTGATCGAACACACCTGAAATTTCGACCATAGACTAAATGGACGATTTGGAATCGATCTGTACTACCGGTACTCTCGTATCTGTAAGACGTCTCTATCGCTCTGGACACATCCCTTAATATCCCCTAATGCTACACTATCATTGGTTGAAGGCAATGTGACATAATAGCGTGATACAGAACAATGTTACACGTGCGATTACGCTCGTATATTCGTCAATCCCATTCGCATTTCTTTTCTCGGCTCGGATCTTGGTCGGATCACTTCGGTATAAACTCTCGGGTTCTAAATCTGGCGGTGAGCGTTGAACGTTGGAGCGTAACGTAGAACAGCAATGAATAGGGGTAGAAGAGGAAGACGAAGGAAGGCAGTATGTATATAGGGAACCATGGCCCTGCCCTATATCCGACACAGAAACGTGTTATATATTACATCCCTTTCACATGCTACTATAATTACGTCACAACACTCAGACTAACCACAAGGATAGACGCACCCACGTGTGGATTGCGCTTATCGGTATGCAAGGGAGCAGCAAGAGAAAAAAAAAAGAGAGGAGCGGTGTGACGAGAAAAAGCACACGACACGCACGACAGACAAACTCACAAAAAAACACACCTTGCCAAAATGACTAAACAAGAACGAGAGGCTACCCGAGCCATCAGAACCACCAAGGCTCCCTACAAGCCGTGGATTAGCTCGCCAAACGTGGGATTGTCCTTTGTCTACCATCTCGTCGGCTTCATTTCTTTTGCCTCGTCGTTCCACTTTCTCGAGCAGTACCCCAACCCGCTCAATGCTTCGTATGGAGGCAAGTACCAGTATCTGACGATTCTGGGACTCTGTGGAAGCTACCTGGTCTTCCTGCTGGCTCTGGTTGCCGACTTTGCTTCTCTGTATTCTGAAGATACTGCCAACTTCCTGTACCAGCTGAAGAATTCCGTTTCTGTCGGTGTGACTCCCCTTGAGTGTGTCATTACTGTTCTCTACTGGACTCTCAAGCTGTATGATCCTAAGTTGCTGAAGCATCCTGCTGTCAAGGAGCAGATTCCCCTGTGGCTCGATATGTCGATCCATCTTGTGCCTGCAGCAGCTCTGTTCCTGGACGTTGTGCTTATGGGCCAGCCCTGGAACCTGACCACTGTTCAGGCCATTGTCACCAACTTTGGCTTGTCTGCTGGCTACTGGTTCTGGGTCCACAAGACTGCTGCTATTAACGAGTTCTTCCCTTACCCTTTCCTCGGTCTGGTGAGCACTGAGGTCCGAGCTGGCGTGTTTGTGCTCGCTGGAGTTATTGGATATGTCAGTTATGTCATTATTCGAGGTCTTCAGAAGAGTTTTGCTAGATCGCCGTTTCAGCAGATTAAGGGAGAGTAAGCGAAGAGCGAAGTGATGAGCCTTGCTCGAATGAGAGTGTCATACTACAATTGGACTCAATTGTGGTCATACTCTGCACTCAAAAGCCATCTACACAAGTGTAGAATACATAGAAAAGCCATTGATATTGGCATTATAAGATAATTGATAGAGAGTGAACATGTGAGAAAGTTGATGTATCTATAAAACGTGACCAAGATAGAGAATGGCCCCCTAGGCACTCTCTCTCCTTCTTGATATTTGTTATTATGTAGTGTTGCTTCTAGGCACTCACCTCTCCAACTACCATAAACTACAATACTCCACAAGTGAAGACATCTGTATAGAAACAATACAGTGCAGTACAAATCGTGTATCCCTTCCAATCCATTAGTATGCAATAAATAACCCTCTCCTTCTTACCTCTCCGACCAAATGTACTGAACAAAGGCCATGACGTCTTCACATCGAAGACTCACCTGAGCAGTGCTGTTTCCAAGACTCAGAGGCGCAAAATAAATCTTGTTGGTTGCTCTGTCAATCATAGCAATAGCGTCCAACAACATACGTCCTCCGCCCATAGGATGCAAAGCTCTAAAGGCACGTGCAAGAGCAACTGTATGGTCACAAATAAGGGGGATCGAGTAGTGGTTTTCGGTCACATGACTGTCAGTAGTCACAGCAACCACTGTAGCACCCAGTTGGCTCTGTAGTACTGCCCAGCAAGCCTCCAGCTGCTGTCTAACACCCTCTTCCACCTGATCGTCGAGAAAAAACAGAAACCCAAGCTCGCTCGAAATATCTCGAAGCTTGAGCTGTGTCGTATTACTGTCCATCACATCGCTATGCGGTCCAAAGTACCCGACATCACATTCGAAAGTCAAGGGCACCTGTCTGATGCTGTATACAGAGCCCTGACTAATGTACTGGGGAATGTTTGTAGGAATCACCTGGGTTGTTCTGTGATGATGTCCTTTGAGCCGCTTGGCGATCTCTTTCACGTTTTCGCCCGAGATTTCCGAAACGTCGCTTTCCTCATCTCGAACCCGTCGTCGAGGTGTAGGTGTGGCAGATCCACTACAGCTCTTTCGAGTTGGAGTTCGGGGTTGTCGGGGTATGATGTTCATGTGTGTAACAAGTATTGTACTGTAGTGCCGTGTGACTTGTTTATATGCTGGTGTGTATGAGGTTATGTCGGTATGTCGCAGTCTCTACCCCACCACTTTCTTTCAGATCCCCTCTCGGATCACTTTAGCTTGCAAAATCATGCCTCGGGTTCTTTGTTTAGTGGCTGCCTAGTTTGTCAAACCCTAACCCTCTCCCCACAGAGCAGCCGCACTATGTGGGTAATCAAGGGATATACATTGCATGAGCAAACGCACCGAAACTTGTGAAAGTTCACACTCATCACGTCATTCACATGACGCCATTTACTATTGGCTACATTTTTCTCGTTATCTTTATCGCAAGTTAAATAGCTATATACTTGGCCGACTGGACTCTATCATTTCATAAGCAAAGTTTTAGATCCTAGCTAGAATGGTTAGTGATCGTGTAGTTCAAAGTGGGGGGAAGCGATCAGAAGACACTTTGTGCCTCCTGTCGGTGTATACTTACTTGGCGGGAGGGGGGTTGACAATGAACTCCTCACCCTTGGCAACGTTGCCGAGGAGACCCTCGACAGAGACCTTGAGAAGCTTCTTCTCGTAGTCGTTGGCCTCGGGCAGGATGTTGTAGGCCTTGGCAGCTCCCTCGGGACCGAACTCGACGGGAACGGAGAAGAAAGCGACGCCAACCTCTCGCTTGATCTCAGAGGCGCCCTCAATACCCTCAAGGTAGATGTAGGCGGGCTCAATGACACCCTTCTCACCAGCGGCACCCTTGAGCACAGCCTCGGCGAATCGGAATCCAGCCTGGGCCATGGACAGGGTAGCGGATCCAAGACCATCCTTGGCCTGGACAACCTCGTCACCACCGAACTGGATTCGCTTAACGAGAGCGTCAAGCTTGTCGGCGGGGATCTCGACCTTGGGCTGGGTCAGAGAGAGGAGAGGCACAATGGTGTCTCCGGAGTGGCCACCAACAACGGGGATGTTGAGCTTGGTGGGGTCAGACTCACCGACAACGGCGGCAGTGAAGGTCTGGGCTCGGACGACATCGAGGGTGGTGACACCGAAGAGCTTCTTGGGGTTGAAGACGTTGTGCTTCTTGAGGACCTCGGCAGCAATGGGGACGGTAGAGTTGACGGGGTTGGAGATGATGAGCACAAAGGCGTCAGGGGCGTACTGGGCGACACCGGTGACGAGGTCTCGGACGATACCAGCGTTGATCTTGAACAGATCGTCTCGGGTCATACCGGGCTTTCGGGGGATACCGGCGGGGATGACGACGATGTTAGCACCGGTCAGGGCGTGCTTGAGACCGTCATCCTTGGGGAGGTAACCAGTGACCTTGGCCTTGGTGGAGATGTGAGACAGGTCAGCGGCAACACCGGGGGAGTTGACGACATCGTAGAGAGCGAGCTCAGTGACGTAGGGAGAGAGCTTGAGGAGGAGAGAGAGGGGCTGGCCAATACCACCAGCGGCTCCGGCGACGACTGCTTTAACCACTGTGTTAGGAGCGAGGGCGCGAGGGCGAAGCACGAGCGTCACGAAGACGACATTCGCGATGTTACGAGCGGACGACAGCGTCTATGTCACCACCTGCTCAACGCCAAGCAATTGCTATTGTGTCGGTGTCTGATTGTTGAGTTCGTGAGGTAATAACGCCACCAGATCAACCAGGCCATTGCCATTGAGCCCTTGCGTTGCCATTGAGCCATTGAGAGTTGTATAGTGTGCCATTGAGTCGTGTCTGTGTCTGTGTCCTTGCATTCCAGTTCATACTCACTTTTGAATTTGTTAGTTGGATGCTGCACAGGGAGGAAACACGTCTGTCTATATATACTGCCCCAGCGGTTGGGATATGCGTGCTCATAATAACCATATAACCTTGTTGTGGAGACACGTCTCTTCCCCTGGCCGGAGTTGTGGAGCAATTGCTGGCAAAGTGTATATATATAGTCCACCGGGCGCCCTCTCCTCTCCCCCGTTTTTTCCCCTCTCAAACGACCCCACAGACCCTCTGGTCGTCTCGCCTTTGCTCGGCTCTTCGGCGCCAAAAGAAGCTCTGTGCGGGGTGCACATGATAATGGCGTGCTATTGGCTGGACCAAGGGAGAAAGCAAGGAGATACGGGCGCCTAAACGGCAGTGTGGCGAGGGCGCTGTCAGACCCCGCTCCGGCGTTGAGCGACAAATCACACTATTGACCCAACGCCGAGGCATGTACGTCTCTGTCTTCGGGCAAATCACACTCTCGGAGCCGACCGGGTATGCACCTTCCTGCCACGATAACGACAGAATGGTGGAGAAGAGAGGAACCAAGTGGACGTTAGTGATGAGTCGAGTACGATACGAGTGAATCGCATGTATACTACGAGCATATCGTTGCTTGCGGCGGCTCTTATAACTGCATCATAAGCCGCATCTGCTATATTCTGTACTGCTATACATGACTATTGCGCAATGGATGATCTACGGTTGTCAAGTAGGTTTGGCGTTGAATGACGTGGATTCATCTGGGGTTGCGAATGAATGAAGGTAAAAAAACGGTCCGACCTGAAATGTTGGGGAGGGTTAGTGTGAGTGGGTACGAAAGAGAAGCTGGCGTGTGAGGTGTTTACCGGTACCTGATATTGCACTAGTATGGGTGCTACTGCAAATACTGTACAGTACTTGGATAAATGGTATTGTGGGCTGCCTCTTGGTTATAGAGCAAACGCCTCTCTGTCTACTTAAGACTTGTCTCGTTTAAGTTGGCATGAGCTGTGATAATGCAGGGAGTGCCGAGTGTATAACAACTGGATATACTGTGCGTCTTGAGCGTTTTACTAACTAGTATTTATTAAAAGAATTAAAATAATCAAAGGATATCACTAAATCAACATGGCCACGAAACTAAGGGCCAGAAGAATGCCGGTGGAGGCGGTAGTAGCAGAGTTGGCCTGAAGGGGAGCTCCGAGGTCAGCCCCGAGACCACCTGAAGAATCAGATCCAGAAGAGCCAGAACCTGAACCAGCTTCTGGGCCAAGTCCAGATCCTGAACCAGAAGAGCCGCTACCTGAAGCAGATCCTGATCCTGAGCCAGAAGCACCAGAGTTGGAAGCACCAGAGTTGGAAGATCCAGCTCCAGCTCCAGAACCAGAACCAGAACCAGAAGACCCGGTATTACCAGAAGAAGATCCAGCACCAACTCGGTCACCAGCTCCTGTAGAGGGTCCAGTACCAGCACCAGCACCAGAACCAGAGTTACCAGTTCCAGCAGATCCAGCAGATCCAGATCCAGTAGAGCCACCAGATCCAGATCCAGTAAAACCAGAGCCACCACCACTACCACCGTTACCACCGTTACCACCATTGATACCAGAGCCAGAGCCTCCAGCTCCAGTGTTACCACCGTTACCAGCACCTCCGTTACCACCAACTCTTCCAGCAAGAGCATCAACCTCTCGCTGGAGTCTCTCAATGAGATCTCTGAGATCAATTCCATCGTTTGAACCTGATCCAGAGTTGGTGCCAGAGTTGATTCCACCTCCGATCTGGTTAATAACACCCTGCAGAAAGTCCAGAAGGTTCTGGAGGCTGTCTCTGATAGGACCAGTGATGTTGGTGAGGTCGGTTCCAGAGTTGCTGGATCCACCGTTTCCAGAACCACCTGATCCACCGTCGGTCAACCGGTTAGTCAGATCAGCAATCCCCTTTCCAAGCTCTTCAAGCTGATCGTTAAAGTCCTTGATAGCTCCAGGGTCAGTACCATTGTTGACTTCTTCACCATTACCACCTCGAGCTCCAATGAGTCTTTGGAAAAAGTCAGTGATCTGCTTGAAAAGGTCAGTGAGAATAATAGGACCGGTAGCAGGGTCAGTGGGAGCAGGAAGGTCGGTAGAGAGATCGGCAGTGGAGGAGGGAATGTCGATAGCAGTGGTAACGGGAGTAGTAAGTGCAGCGGAAGACGCTCCAGAGTCTGAAGTTTCAACAGAAGTGGAGTCAGAAGAAACACCAGCGTCAGTGGTAGGAGCACCAGAGTCGGAAGATGTTTCAGTGGGGGTGGGAGCAGTATCAGAAGATGCACCAGAGTCAGAGGAAGCTGAAGAAGTCTCAGAAAGAGTATCTGAAGAGGTACCAACAGTCTCGATAGGAACGCTGGCTGACTCAATAGGAACGCTGGCTGACTCAATAGGAACACTGACAGACTCAATAGGAACGCTGGCACTGGGCTCAACAGAGGAGGTTACAGGAACGTCAGTAGAAGAGTCTGTGGGAACAGGAACGACTGTGGTGTCAGGAAGGCTAGTGTCAATGGGGAGGGACGTATCCACAGACAGGGTAGGAAGACCTGTAGAGGGAAGAACGTCAGTAGAAGGAAGTACAGTAGGGTCAATAGGGAGAGTAGGGAGAGCTGAAGTAGGGAGGGCTGTGGAAAGATCTGTGGAAGGAACAAGATCAGTAGGGTTAACAGGAAGAGTGGGAATGTCAGTAGGAACATCGGTACTCACAGGAAGAACATCAGTAGTAGGAAGATCAGAAGGAGTAGTCTCAGGGAGAATGTCTGTGAGAATGTCAGTGGGGATATCAGTGGAAGACTCAGTAGTAGACTCCGTGCTAACCTCAGTTGTACTGGTACTCGTCACCAACAACTCCAAAGTCACAGCGGCAGCTCCAAACCCGTTAGGAAGACCTTCAGGACCGTTACCGGGCTGATGACATATGAGCATTGACGTGTAGTCTGTTCCCTCGTAGTTTCCCCGAATCATAAAGCATGCAGGCATACCTTCTTCTACGTACCGGCCTGTAGGCTGCTGAATCAGAGCATTAGCAGCAGGTCCAGGATTGGGCATTTTGTCAGAGTCCAGTCTGATCTCCGACACGGAAGAAGATGTATAACTTCCATCTGGAGTCCAATCAGCAGTCTCAGGGGTACCCAGAGTTGTATCTTTGACCCACTGGCTGTTGTAGTAACCCGTCTCATTCAAACCCCATAGTTTGTCTGTTGGTTGGAATTCAAAGTTGGTGACCACATCCAGTCGAGAATACCGAAGTCCTGGTCTAGGCAGTCCAGCCAGCATAGTACTGAGCCAGGCAGTAACTTGGGTACCCACGGTATGAAACGCCAATCTGTATTTGGACAAGGTGTAGTCCACGGTGATATTGTAGGGCACGGTAAAAGAGTCCAAGTTGAGAGTATGTGCTCCAAAAGGAGCATTGAAGTCGTCGTTCATAAACTGGACCTGGAAAGTGCCATCAATACCTGACAAAACAGCATAATCAGAGAAAGCAGAGGTAGCAGTAGCTCTAAAGTTGGTCTGGTCGGAGGATGTCACGTGAAACAGCTCTACATTGTCGTTGCTGACAATGAAAAAGTCATAAACAGTAGGAGCAAGAGGATTAGGGACCCACTGGGCAGACAGAGTGAATTCAAAGTAGTCACCTGGTTGAATTGCAGCAGCCCGGGTAGCATCATAGGCAAACTCAACCCGTGCGTGGAAGATTTCCCATCGATGAAGCGCGTTTTGAGGAATGGAAACTGCCGTGATAGGGCTGGGGAGGAGGGTCTGGGCCAAAACGGCCGAGATCAGAACCAGAGTGAGTAGCAGTGAGTTGAGCATTGCTGTATAGAGGGGTGTAGAGCGTCTACTACATATATCTGTAGTTCACCTCTATGTCAAGTGTAACATGAAGGTGGTATCACTGGATGTCAGCCACATTTGGATGTTGTTTTTGTAGGGTATGTATGGTATCAAATTGTTGGTATTTTCGTGTTTTTAGTTGATTTTCGGGGTATTTTTCTGGTTTTCCTCCATTTTGCTGTGGTTTTCCACACATATTCACTTTTCTTCACTCACGATAAAGGTGCATGAATAACGTTACGGAAGCATGCTGGTGTAGCCAAACCCTATTCAGTATCTGGATCTTTCCTAATCAGGCACACTAAATATATTTCTTTTTGTTTGTCTTGCGCCGGACCGCCATGGAATGTGACTCTGTCCCTGCAGAACTTGGACTGGCTATAGTCTGTGACCTCCACTTTTTTGATCTTTTGCGGCAGGCGGTTTACAGTGTGTGTGTGTCGATAATGACTATGTCTTGTTGAATGTACCGATCTCATTAACTGTGCGATACTCAATCTAATTATACAAATGGTCATGGAACCAAGAGTAATAACTACACTATACATCTGATAACTACTGTACCCCACATGCATCATTGTAGTTTCGATACATGGAATTAGTGGAATATTGTCAGTTTAATCTGAGCCTTGGGTCAATGTCACCTACACCGATATTAAAGCTGTATTGAGTAATATCAGACTCCAAAAGGCTAGACTCTCAAATACTGATCTGGTCGAACAGTTGATACTAAAAAAGCTGTGTTACATCTCGCTAGAAGTAGATCTGTTCAATGACTACCAGGATTTCGATCTCGTGGGTGTCTGATTTGATTCAATATTCCGTGTATCGATTCAAATGAAGACTACCCGTGTTCGATACTTGTATTTTGTATTGTACGAAATCACGTCATTACATTATACAATTGGCCAGCATTCATCTTTCTAGCACCCCACCCTAATAACAAGGGACTACCGGTAGAAATCATCTGTGGAGATATGTAGTGCTGCAACGTATGATTAATAAACGTTAATGATGACTTCGGGCAGTTCTGGATATTCCATTAGTGAATATATGCTCTTGTTTTACGAAACAAACCACCCAAAGGCATTCCTCTTTACTAACAAATTCCATAAGTAATTATTGAGAGTGTCTAATTAAAGTTGAGATCAATGAAAACTTCAGAAATCTTGGAAATACCCAATAAATACACAACAATCAGAAACACCTTAGACACGTCGAAAATGCACCAACCACAGGTTCACTCTACTTGTACGCACCTCTACACGACCTTTCGCACTCTGTGCTAATCAATACATTATTTTTTTCCATCCTAAATATCAATCTAAGCACGGTTTCGGGGAGCAAACTGCTTCTTGGAAACAGTGGCGGCTCGCTTGATCAGAGAAGCTCGCACAATGGCGTCGTAGATCTGCTCGTTCTTGTAGCCCTGGACGGTCTTGGAGACGGCCTTGGCGATAGCTCGAGAAGACTTGGTGGGCTTGAACTCAACAATGTGTCGGGACTTGGCGGGCTTGTTGGCGTTCTTGACAACCTTGGTGATGACGCAGATCTTGCCGGAGGGCTTGCAGTAGTGCACTCCAACGGCCTTGTCGTGGGACAGACCGGACTCAAAGTGAGTGGGCAGGTTGTTGAGAGCGTAGGGGTCTCGAGAGAGGGTGGTCTCGATGTTCTTTCGCTTGACGAGGTAAGCGTTGGTGGACTTGGTGCACTCCCAGATGAAGTCGTTAGAGACGTTGGACATTTTGATTTTTTTGGTGATGTGTAGCGACTGAAAAGTAGCGGATGAAAAAGCAGGTGGGAGAGTGTATAGTTTGAGAGGTGTGTCCCAAAGGGGAAGGTGGGAACAAGGCTGCGCCCAGGAGGAAGTTTACTCCCGGGTAAGTCACGGGAAGCATACAGACAGCACAACTGGCGGTTGGTTCGATTCCGGGAAATCATATGTTTAAAAAATAGATTTCCTATGTAAATGAGCATGTTTGAGTGGTTAGTGGGGATTGGGGGATTCATTCTGAACTGGTTCCTATTTTATCCCGGGCAAATCAACGAATCTGATGTTTTCCGTCCTAAAGTGAACGGTTCGATTTGCGTGTAATACGTCAATGATTACTTCATTCGGTAAGTATAGCTAAAGGTGTTTGACCAGCCTACTAACGACACGTATGTTCTATTCGATAAATCTGTTACAGTTCCTCGGCTAAGGTGCTCATGCAGCTGGTGAAAATGGAGGTTGATTTGAGGTGCATAAAATAAACGCTGAAAAGAAGACAATGATGAAAGCTAGAAATGTGGTGGAACAATGTAAACAAAGCACATACGAAGCAGTTGTTTAAGTAACGAACCACTCGTTTTCGCTAGTAGTTCCGTTAGTATGACTCGGATCTAAACGTCTATTTGTATTATTTGTATCATACACCAACACCCTGTCTATAACAGGCTTGAGTGAAGATATACCTCATCTACAGTGATGTGGTTTATGAAAAGGACCGAATGTACAGTCATAGTGACTCTTCCTACTCAAGCAACAATCAGTCACTGTTCATCTGGTCATATTATCACCATCGCCTTCCGATGACACTAAATTCTAATCTGGATAATATTTCTGAGAGATCTATAAAATCAGATAAAATAGATAAAAATGATTTAAAACATGTGTGAGAATACTCCCGACTTGCTGGTTCTTTTGGCACCCTCTACTGGCCCCTATGCTCATTATTACCCAAGGCGTGCATCCAGTGTACACAAGCCATGTCTCTCATCCGTGAACGTTTAATGATCAGCCGAAAAGTCTTATTTGGACGGCATTGAAAAACCGGAAAAATCAAACTGAAAAAAGGAAATGAAAATTCCAAACTTGGCAAGAAAAGCGCCGAGGTACACCCTTCGACAGCCGAATACGCCAGAGTAGTGTGAAAAATGTGTCAGCGAAGCGTGTTAGTGTGAAATAAATGTCATTTTGCCAAAAGCCGTGTGTGAGCCCTCGAGCACCTAACCAATGAATGACAGCCTGTTTGGGCTGCTTGTGCGTCAGTGGCGCGTCTACTTGTGGCTGGCGATTGATAAGGGTAGAATTTTAGCGATATGAAAAGGGTCGTAAAATGAGGTAAATGGAGGTGAAATGGCGGTGATCCACGTGTTTCTGGAGTCACGTGACCACTATCTTACCCACTATCTCCCCTGTGAGTCACAGGTGCTTGTTGTGGCTGGATTATAATTTTGTCGGTCCTGTAAGGATGACATTACGGCGCTTGAAATCGGACTCCTAGAAGGGACAGGTTAGAGATAACCCAAAGTCTAAAGCCTAAGACATATTTCTGACGGGTGCGCGTACGAGTAAAAGGAGTAGGTGGTAGTAGACATAACGGAGTATGGAAACACGATTTAAACAGGAGATATGTAGAAAGCACGAAAAATCACTCGAAAACCACCCAAACTGCGTTCAAACCACCTTCCTGCCCCCTATAAATATCGGCCTACTCATGTATTAGACTCATTCTTTGCCATGCGTACGGCACTGCATTGTATGCAGCCCCACCCTGGTCCAGACGAGAAAAGTCGTATAAGGGGGAATTCTGCCAAACAAGTTTTTTTTCTGATCCACACCTCTTTTTCTTCCGACACAGACCCATAAAAAGCCCAAAATCCCGCTCACCTTCGCTATCAACGTTTATTTCACCAACCTTGTCCGCTCACCCACACTCTAACTTTTCATCGCCATTCAAGACTCTCTTCTTCAACCACCACACATGTCATTGAGCTGCGAAAGTCCCCTTTGGGATGGCAGCAACGTGCCGAGGTGTTCCCGGCAAGTGTGAGTATACACAGAACCATAACAACCAGCACCAGAAACTAACTCAGATACTTCTTCTTCTATCCCTATGTGGTCTCCATGGCCATCTCTCTCCTGCTTCTCATCACCCGCACCATTCCCGCCTCGATAAAGTACCTGGCTCGACAGTCCCGCAAACGCGACCCCTCAGCAAAACCCCTGCTGGCTTCCGATACCTTTGTGGACTCAGACACAGATGATTCCGACAACTTGCAGCCCGTGGCTTCCGAAACCTATGGAGCCGTGCTGGTCAACACTCAGCAGCGACGATTCAGTGTGCGAGCCGACCGAGCCCGACTCTACGGAGGTCAGAACCCCAGCTCCAAGGACGACACTTCGTTCACCGTGTGCCACAGAGGCGTTTTTGGAAACCTCACTTTTGCCCTGGAGGGTGTTTGTGTCATTGCCATGCTGGTTCTGGCCACTCTGCCTTTCACCGTGCGAGAGCTGTACCCTGTCTACGAGGGCTACCCTTTCAACGTCCTCGTCAACATTGGCTTCTGGTTCCTTTCTGTGTCTCTTTACGCCGCTAGAGTCTGTGCCAACTGGAGCAAGTTTCTGGGTGCCCAGAAACTGTGGCTTCATTCCACTTTCCTCTACACAGTCGCCACCGTCTCCTCTGTTGTTTTCTTCCGGTCTGCTATCGTTGACCCTCAAACTAAGCTTTCTACCAACTTTTTCATCGCCCAGTTTGTGTTCTGCTCGATTCTGTTCCTGATCTCCATCACCGCCACTTACGCCGACAAGCCTATCATTCTGACTGCCGTCAAGGGCCTCCAGCCCTCTCCTGAGGCCATTGCCAGTATCTTGTCCAGATCCACTTTCGGATGGCTGGATCCTATGGTGTATGCCGGCTACAAGCGAACCCTTGATCTCAAGGACGTGTGGGATCTGCGATCTGACGACCACGCTGTCGCCATTCTCAAGGACTTCCGAAAACTCAAGCGGTCTGCTGGTCTTGTGTGGAGATTCACCTTTTTCTTCAAGGGCTACTTGTGGGCTTCCTCCATGTGGGCCATTTTCTACTCTCTGGTGACCTTCATTCCTACCGTCCTCCTCAAGTCTCTTCTCTCCTACGTTGACGACCCCTCAGATACACCCAAGAACGTTGCTTGGCTGTACGTCATTGGTATGCTTCTGGCTTCCATTCTCAACAACGTTGGTCAGGGCCAGTGTCTGTTCATTGGTCGACGAATCTGTGTGCGAATGCGATCCGTCATCATTGGAGAAATCTACTCCAAGGCCATGCGACGAAAGGTCTCTGCTGCTGAAACCAAGGAGAAGCCCGATGAGCCTATTTCTGCCGAGGCTGAAGTGGACGCTCTGGCTGAGGAGAACAACGGAGAAGGACCCCAGCAGGCCAACCTCGGAGCCATCATCAACCTGATGGCCGTTGATGCCTTCAAGGTGTCTGAGGTGTGTGCTTACCTGCACTTTTTCGTTGCCTCTATCGTTCTTTTTGTTGTCTCCATCTGGCTTTTGTTCGTCCTGATTGGCTGGTCTGCTCTTGCTGGCTCTCTTGTCATGCTTCTGTTCATGCCCGCCAACTACCTCTTCTCTGCCCAGTTCTCTGCTGTCCAGAAGGACCTTATGGGCGTTACTGATATCCGAATCGAGAAGACCAACGAGCTGCTGCAGTCCATTCGAATCATCAAGTTTTTTGCCTGGGAGGACAAGTTCATTGACGGCGTTAACGAGGTCCGAGAGAAGGAGCTCAAGCTACTCAGACGACGAGCCATCACTTGGGCTGGTGCCGGTCTGTTCTGGTACATGGCTCCCTCTCTGGTTACTGTTGCCTCTTTCGGTGTCTACACCTCTGTTCTCGGCCACAAGCTGACCTCTCCTATCGCTTTCACTGCTCTGTCTCTGTTCAACATTATGCGAATTCCCATGGCCCAGTTCACCGAGATGCTGGCTGCTGTTCTGCAGTCCAAGGTGTCTATTGATCGAGTCGAGAAGTTCCTGTCTGAGGACGAAACCTCCAAGTACGTGCAGCTCTGCAACCCCGTTCGAGGCCCCAACTCGCCTTACATTGGTTTCGAGAACGCTACTGTCTCTTGGGGCAAGAAGGAGTCCGATTTCAAGCTGCGAGACATCAACCTGGCTTTCAAGGTGGGTCAGCTCAACCTGGTTATCGGTCCTACTGGATCCGGAAAGACTTCTCTTCTGCTTGGTCTTCTTGGAGAAATGGAGCTTGAACAGGGTCAGGTCTTCCTTCCTGGAGCTGAACCCCGTGAGCAGCTTGCTATTGATCCTTCCACCGGTTTCACCGAGTCTGTTGCCTACTGTCCCCAGCAGGCCTGGCTTCTCAACGACACTGTGCGAAACAACATTCTCTTCTCTTCCGAGTACGAGTCTGGTCGATACAAGGCTGTTGTCAAGGCGTGTGGTCTGGAGCGAGATTTCGAGATTCTGGAAGCCGGAGACTCTACCGAGGTCGGAGAGAAGGGTATCACTCTGTCTGGAGGCCAGAAGCAGCGAATCTCGCTGGCTCGAGCTCTCTACACCCGTGCTCGTCACGTGATTCTCGACGATTGTCTGTCTGCTGTTGATTCTCACACTGCTGCCTGGATTTACGAGCACTGCATCACTGGTGAGTACATGGCCAACCGAACTTGTATTCTTGTGTCTCATAACGTCGCCCTCACCATCACTGGAGCCGATAAGGTGATTGTTATTGACAACGGTCGAATCAAGGGATCTGGAACTCCTCAGGAAATGGCCGATCAGGGTCTTCTTGGAGACGATAAGCACATTCTGTCGTCTGCTTCTGTTTCTGCTTCTCGAACTGCCTCTCATGCCAACCTTCCTGAAGCTGCTGCTGTAGCTGCTGCCGAGGCTGAGTCTGATCTGCTTACCAAGGTTGTTTCTAGAATCGCCGAAGAGGCTCCCTCTGGTGCTGGAAAGCTCACCCAGGAGGAGGCTCGATCTGAGGGAACTGTCCCCTGGTCTGTTTACGAGGGATACATGTCCAACATGGGTGGTCTCATTTTCTGGGGTGGACTCACTCTCGCTTTTGTTGCTTCTCAGTCCGCTGAAATGTACCAGTCGTTCTGGATCCGACAGTGGGCTATTGGTGTTGGTTCTCCTGATGAGCCTACTGAGCCCGGTACTCTCATGTCTGTTGCTTCTCTTGTCCAGTCTTCTCCTGTCCTGTCTACCCTCTCTGTCTTCTACAACAATGTCACTTCCAACTTTGTCAAGATTGAGGATGAGCACTCCGCCCACTCTGCCACCTACTACCTGACCATCTACTTTGTTCTGGCTGTCGTCTTTGTCTTCCTGTCTGTTTCCAAGGAGCTGTACATCTTCTTTGGAGGTCTTCGAGCCTCTCGAAAGCTGTTCAACGAGCTGATGCAGAAGGTTGTCTTTGCCAAGCTGCGATTCTTTGACTCTACTCCTATTGGTCGAATCATGAACCGATTCTCCAAGGATGTCGAGGCTCTGGATCAGGAGACTGCCATGGCTGCTGGAATGATGGTTCAGAACTTCCTGGCTTGTCTTGCTACTGTTGTTTTGATTACCATGATTACCCCCTCTTTCCTGTTCTTTGGACTGATTATCGCCGGTATCTACCTCGCCATTGGAGTCTTCTACCTGACTACTTCTCGAGAGCTCAAGCGACTGGACTCTACCACCAAGTCGCCCATTTACCAGCACTTTGGAGAGACTCTGGTTGGTGTTACCACTATCCGAGCCTACGGAGATGAGCCTCGATTTGTGCGAGATAACCTCGAGAAGGTGGACACCAACAACCGACCCTTCTTCTACCTGTGGGTTGCCAACCGATGGCTTTCTTTCCGAGTTGATCTTGCTGGTGCTCTGGTCACTTTCTTTGCTGGAGCTTCTATTCTCATGGCTATCGGTAAGATTGACTCTGGTCTCGCTGGTGTGTCTCTCACCTACGCCATTCTCTTCTCTGAGAACGTCTTGTGGGCTGTGCGACTGTACGCTGTTAACGAGATGAACATGAACTCCGTTGAGCGAATCCAGGAGTACCTTGATCTTGACCAGGAACCCCCTGCTGTCATTGAAGACTCTCGACCTCCTGCTAACTGGCCCTCCAAGGGTGAGATTGAGGTCAACAACCTGTCTCTCAAGTACGCTCCCGAGCTGCCTGATGTCATCAAGGACGTGACTTTCCACGTGCAGCCTCAGAGCAAGGTGGGTATTGTCGGCCGAACCGGAGCCGGTAAGTCTACCATCATTACTGCCTTCTTCCGTCTCATTGAGGCCCATCAGGGTAGCATCAAGATTGACGGTGTGGACATTGGCAAGATTGGACTCAAGGACCTTCGACGAGGCCTGGCTATTATTCCCCAGGACCCTACTCTCTTCACTGGAACCATCAGAACCAACCTGGATCCTTTCGACCAGTACTCTGACGAGCAGGTGTTTGAGGCTCTTCGACGAGTGCATCTGATTGACGACGGTTCCGACTCCGATGGCAGCACTTCTGCTGCTGGAGGTGAGAACAAGAACCAGTTCAAGGACCTGTCCAACTCGGTCTCCGAGTCTGGATCTAACCTGTCCCAGGGACAGAGACAGCTCATGTGTCTGGCTCGATCTCTGCTCAAGAGCCCCAAGGTGATTCTCCTGGACGAAGCCACGGCCTCCATTGATTACGAGACCGATGCCAAGATCCAGAAGACCATCCGATCCGAGCTCAACGACACTACCATCCTCACCATTGCACACAGACTGCGGTCGATTATCGATTACGACCAGATTCTGGTGCTGGATGCAGGAGAGGTCAGAGAGTACGCTCCGCCACACGAGCTGCTCCAAGACAAGGACGGTGTGTTCTACTCCCTGTGCGCCGACTCAGGCGAGTTTGAGGCGCTCATCCAGCTGGCAAAGGACGCCTACGAAAAAGCATAGCATAGAGATAGTAGATGAATGATATTGATTAACATGAACATAAGGAGGACATCTGAGGCGTCAGCCGAAGGTGTCCGACCAGTATTTAGTGTGTATTTGTCGTGTTTACAAGGCACTGTACGGTAGCCAAGTGTGTTTTAAAGGTGAACAGCCTACATAAGTTCAAGTAAAATAAGTTTCCCTAACAACCACCAACTAAAAATGGTAGCCCACCAAACATACCAGAAAAAAAAAAATATGACACCCTCGGGGGCAAAAAATTGCAGCACCTAGGATTCTCGTATGTTCTCCCACTACAATACTAACTAGGCTCTCTGGTGCTTGACTATGGCTGATCGGACGGGAAGCCGTATTTTCACCAGGATATGGCCGCAACTGAAAGTAGCGGGGTTTGGTGTAATACACGGGGCTGGGTAAGTCACGTGAGCGGTTTTTTGAAAACTACAGAGTGAATGGAGGCTGTATTTGAACTTCTCATGTTTGTGGCTATCGTGTATGTGGAGATATTGGTGATTATGTAATTTAGTGAAATGTGTAGAAAAGTACTTGGAAGAGAAGTTGGGCTATTTGGGAGGCTGGGGAGTTCATATAAAGATTTAATCACGTGTAAAGAATCATCTAGTATATTATATACCTTAGTGGTCTCGTTTATTACGTTGATACTGCCTATTGTGAGTTTTGACAGCATGCGGTTTTAAGAAATGTCCTTATTCGGTGAAAAGTTAGTAAAACACCTTGGGGACTTGAAAATACTAGAGACTTACATTGCGTAAATCTTACGGTCTACTATTAGCTTTACTCAGCTTGTTATTTCTAAAATTCATTCATAAGTTATATAAGGATAGTCGCAAGTGCATCCATTCGCTTCGCTCATGGCTGCGCTTATTTGGCAACATGCTCCTTGTGCTCCTTATCGTCTCCGTAAGCCTTGGTACCGTAGTGACCGTTGATACAGATGATATCCTGGGGTCGGTAGTTCTGCTTTCCGGAGAAGAAGACCTCCAGAATGTTCTTGGTACCAGCGGCGTATCGGCCCTGGGCATCGATGGAAGTACCGGAGATATGAGGGGTCATGGCGTTTCCTCCTCCGTACTTGTTTCGCATGTATCTCCAGGGGTGGTCCTTGGGGGCAGGCTGGGGGAACCAGACATCACCACCGTAACCTCGGATCTTTCCAGACTTGAGAGCCTCGACGATATCCTCAGTGACACAGATAGCTCCTCGAGCGGTGTTGACGAGCCAAGCACCGTCCTTCATGTGAGAGATGAGCTCCTTGTTGAACATACCCTTGGTAGAGTCGTGCAGAGGACAGTTGATGGTAACAATGTCACAGAGAGACAGCATCTCCTTGAGGTCGGGGACATGTCGGCAGCCAATCTCGGACTCAACGTCCTTGGGCATAGGCTGGTAGTCGTAGTAGAGCAGCTCCATGGGGTCGAAGGGCTTCAGTCGCTTGAGGACTCGCTGACCAATTCGGCCACCTCCAACGGTACCAATGACCTTACCCTCGATATCGTAGGAGTCCTTGGCGACAGCAGCAACGTTCCAGCCGCCCTCAATGATCTGCTCGTGAGCAGGCACAAAGTTTCGGACCAGAACCAGCATGGTCATAACAACGTGCTCAGCGACAGACTGGACGTTGGAGCCGGTGACCTCGAGAACAGCAATGTCTCGAGCGTTGGCAGCATCCAGATCAACATGGTCAGAACCAACACCAGCAGTGATACAGGCCTTGAGCTTCTTGGCCTTGTCAATTCGCTCCTTGTTGATGTAACCGGGGTGGAAGGGGGTGGTGATGACGACCTCAGCGTCAACAATCTCCTTGTCAAGAACAGAGTCGGCTCCGTCCTTGGAAGAGGTGGTGACAAGAGTGTGGCCAAGAGACTCGAGCCAGTCTCGCAGACCAAGCTCGTTCTCGGTACATCCGAGCAGCTTGGGTTCGTCCTTGGCGTGAGAGCCGGCGTCGTAGAGAACAAGTAAGATCTTCATTGTGTAGTAGTTGTTGTTGTTATAGACATATTGAGGGAGTCTTGGGCCTTTATATATTGTCAGAATGCTACAGTACAGACACCGCCTCCACGTCAAGGTTGAGTCTCAGGCCTCTTTGTCAAATCTTGAGGCTTATCGACCAATCTGGGGCGTTGGGGCGTTTGAGTTGAGGCTGAAGGTGGACGTTTGGGATACTAGTCGTACTCGCTTATTCGGTTATGCAGGTACAATTAAGCGAGACGACTCGTCAGATACTACCGGTACCACTAATTGTGGAATTGACTGACCATTTCAATTGCCATACTGGTACATCCACTACCACATATCTTGCAACCCCCTCACTCTCAAACCCTCTCACCAGAGTTTGGTCTATTCAGAGCCGCACCACACGGTCCGGAGCTGTGGGGAGCTGGAACATGGGGTATGGGGTGCATACTGAAGACGTGAGGAACAGGTTGTTGTCGACAGTGTTTCCATAATTGCTTCTGTGTACTCCTTCTGTGTATTATCACGTTCTGTTCTCAGTATCATTCTAACATTCTGCTCAATCCACTAAACCTCCACTAGTCGATCTACCGCCTTCACGATCTCAAGGTTGAGTTGCTCCATGTGCTTGGTGGCCCTCAGCGAGTACCTGTTATATGCACGCATGTGTTCCTGTGTGTGTGTACAGCTAAGGCACTGCTCTACTGTATAGAGCTCTACGGCTGCTTCTGTATCCACCTTGAACTACTGTTTGCTCGTATAATGGTTATCTCGTATATTCATATACTCTTGTCTCGTATAGTCCTCATGTATGATCTCCGTACCAACTCTTCTGTCCGCTTCTCTCGCTGTAAGCTCATGTCCGATAACCAGAAGAAGGAAGCAAGGCATCCGAACTTTGACCTGAGGAGATGAGGGTAGGAGCACGTATTTTCACACAACATCGAATTTAAAGATATCCATATGACTCAATTCCTCTCGCTTATTCCAATGGTAGTACTCTCGACCCTCAATTCCTTCTCCTTCACCCAAATAATCCCCCTTCCAAGAAATACACCTCAAGGCAGCTACTCTATCCTCCCCAGAGTTTCATCTAGAGTTACACCTCAAAAGCTAATCAACCTGGAAGTGGTGCCTTGAGACATAGGTTATGGAAGCCCACAGATGTCTCACCGGTGTGGACACAAAAAATAAATGCCGTACGTTACACAAAGAGTGCAAAAATACAGTGCACAAAGTCACTGCTGCACAGTTCGTAAGGCAAAAAAATCGACAACTGCAGGATTCGAACCTGCGCGGGCAAAGCCCAACAGATAGTACGTTAATTCGAATCTGTCCCGTTAACCACTCCGGCAAGTTGCCACTGGGCCACAAATTAGCGGCGTTATTTTTTTCGTTTTTTGGACGTACTTAAGCTTGAAAAACGCTTTTTGAAATTTTTTTCAAACGGTCCTGGAGGCTGTACCAGAGCATGTGGACAATGATTAAATGTTGTGTTAGATAAAAAATCATCTAAATTTTCATATCCGTTGGTAAAATTGGATAGATCATTTATATTCATGTTGTGCTGACTAAGCGAAATTTGTCGAAAATGTGACGTTGATATAGAAAGTCATAAAACTGTCCAAATTTTGCACAAAAAAAGCATGGAATCAATATATAACAGTCAATTGAGCTATATTAACACTATACTGACCTACAATAACCCTCTATCACTCAAGTTTTATCTTTTTTCAATATCTTACTGTTTAAATAACATGACTAAAGCTTAGGAGGCTTGTTTCCCTGAGTAATAACGGTCTCGGGGTACGTAGTTCTTGAGGACGTGTGCCATGCTGCTCCGTCAATGACCAAGGTGGTTCCTGAGATGTAAGAAGCAGCTTCAGAGAACAAGAACACGGTTCCATTGGCGATATCTTCGGTAGTACCGAATCTCTGCACTGGAACCAGTGATAGAGATCGGTTTCTAGCATCAGTAGGCAGCAGTCTACCCAAACCCTCAGTGCCGTCGATAGGTCCAGGAGCCAGGCAGTTGACAGCGATACCCAGAGGGCCCAATTCAACAGCAAGAGCATTGGAAAGGGCGTCAATACCCGCCTTTGCTGCTGACACGTGACTCTGAAGGGATACACCTCGGTAGTGCAACGTAGCTGACACAAAGAGCACCTTGCCCTTGTTCTTTCTGAGTTCCGGGAAGCATGCCTTGACTGTGTTGTAGGAGCCCAGGAGGTCAATGGAAATAACTGACTTGAACGCATTGGCAGACAGATGGTTGAAATCAGCCAGGAAGTTGCCTGCAGCTCCTGCAATCACATAATCGATTCGTCCAAGCTCAGCCACAGCCTTGTCAGCTGCAGCCACCAGAGACTTGACCTCTCGGACGTCACAGTTGCCGATTCCAATCACCTTGGCGCCGGGTCTCAGCTGAGCCATCTCCTCAGCAGCCTTCTGTGTCACTTCAGGTCGTCGTCCAATAACAGCAGCATTGGCTCCTAGCAGAATAAGAGCCTCGGTCTGAACACGGCAAATTGTGCCTGCTCCTCCAGTCACAAAGACAACCTTGCCGTCAAACAGGCCGGGTTTGTAGATGGAGGTTTTGAGCCAGTCGGAGGTGAGTGTGTTGGGCATTGTATATGAGTGTTGATGGTGTCAAATCAGGTCAAGCGAGGTGTACTTGTAGTCCGGGGTTAAGGTTTGGAGCGGGGGTGGGGGTATGTGTAATAAGAGGAGATGTTAAGGCCGAGGTACAAGTAGAGCACAGAGATGGAAGTGGGTGTGGTGTTTTTGCGCTTTTAAAACTTCAGATGCCATGTCGTAATCCATATTATTCGTATTAGTAATCACATATTCATCTCAATTGTGTGCTACAAGCATACCAACATGTCTGTTCTGTAGAGATCTCATCTCAGACAGTCTTATTCGGAAGACGTTTATTCCACCCACTTTATTCGTGTCACCTTAATAAACGTCTCTAACGTCTCTCTAACTACGAATACCTCCAGTTCACTCACTCTACCAACACATATGCATACCCCACCCCTCGGATCCGCCCGTGCATAGCCTATTTTTTATCGCCCTGCAGCTGAGCGCAGCTGAGAAGTATAGGCGCGTTTCGGACGCTAACGGCATCGGGCTAGTGGTAAGATATGGGCGTGTGTAAGCAACTCCAGAAGAATCGGCTATTCGAGGCGAGCAGAAATATATGTTTAAACCTGCAAATCTCGGATATAAACTCTCCCAATGATCTTACTCTGGGTATCGAACTTATAAGCATCTAGATCTCGTTGTAGTAACGGTACATGAATATAAATGCCACCAACAGAACCGTCTCGTTCATATGACCACTATGCTACTGTCAAACTCTTACATGTCTCACGTTTTGCTTTCTGTTTTTGAAAGTGCACTCAAACTGAAATCATCAAATCATTGCATCATAATTAACCTGTGTATACGTCTTTCGACCTGTTAAATAAATAAATAGCCCTTTCTGTCACATATTAACAGCCAGCAAAATAGCCAACATGCCCAACGTCTCTCTTCCATCGGCTATGGGAATTTTCAGCAACTCCAAAATCATCTGGATATCCTTGTTCAACAGAAGAACAGCATACTCAAACCGGTACAGTAGAGACGAAGGGAACAAAGGGAAAGCACGTGACCCAGTGATTACACTCACAGGGTCGAAAATCGCATGATGGCCTCCTACTCTTGTAATGGGGTACTTTAGAGGAATCTCAAATAGTCCAGACAGTAACATCAACAACTCACACGTTAAAGAGTATGCAAAAGTCTGTTCGTGTTCATCAGTAGACGATAGTGACAGTCCTGCAATCGTGTACGACCCGTTTTTGTGTGAGATGGGGAAAATCTCTGATAATTGAGTGAGTGATTCTTTTCTTGTTTCGAAAAGCACCTTTTTTTCGTCTTCAACCTGCTTCAAAAGGTCAGTAGGAACGGCCACAAGTGCCTCTTTGGCTCTCTCCTGCAGCATTCCTCCACTTTTCAAATAAGCCCTTCTTGTCTGTATATCCTGGACTAGTTTAGCCCGTTTTTGGTCGAGTTTGAACTTGCAAGTATCCAATTCCGCCTGGGCTTGCTTTATTCGCTTGATTTCAGCGATAGTGAGGTTCTGGCTCCTCTCTGCCATTGTCAACAACTCCCTATTCCTTGTCAAAGTCTCCACTTCTCGAGATATCGTCTGACGTGTAATTTCCGCGTCTTTCACAAGATGCTCCATATTGAGCACCTTGAGCATCTGATCGAGTGACGTGGCATTTAGCGGCTCAGCAGGAGTACGTAACCCGGATGAAGAAGATACCTGATGCAAAAAAGCCGAGGGAGTTCCAGGAATGAAACATCCGTCGTCTAGAGAAATGACCAGTTGGCTCTGTCTTTTTGCAGCTGACTCATCCTGGCCAATGTAGCGTAATGACGCCAAATCGACTTTGTACAGAGATGGTCTGAACAGGTCCTCCTCCTCTTCTATCCACAAAATAACAACCAGTTTTTTGAGATCTCGATTTTCTCGGTCAAATTCAACGTCACAGCCGAAATTCGACTCGTGCACAAACACAGGAGATACGTACAACGGTTTGTCTTTGTGTTCGGGGTTGTGAATCGAAAAGAAAGCCGTAGGAGGGTGGTACTCTATGAGTTCGTCGGTTAGAGAGTCGAGACTTGGCACACGGGAGATTTCTGTGTCTGTGTTACTTGGCGTGTCGCTTATACTCGTAATCTTAGGCGCTGGCATGAGTCCGTTTGTGTCTGTGTCCTCCTCAGCAACATCTTCACTCTCTCCCTTGGTCGTAATAGATACGTTTGTAGACGTGGCCTTTTTCGCCGTCACAAACGGAAGAAAGCCCTTTTGTGACACTCGGAATGCCGAGTCGTGGTTGGTCACAAACGGAGATGCTGGGCGTGTGGGAGGAGTGTCCACTGGTGTTGCCAAAGTGGACGAGAAGCGTCTGGGGTCGTTTTTGCGCACACAAACGACATTGGCGAAGGAAATGCGGTGCACGTGACGTAGACGGCGCTTGGACGACGCTAGAGTCAGTTTGTGTCTGTCTCCAGGTCCCATCGCTGAGCTGTTGTGTGTGGTGGTGATGATGTTGATAGTGGGAGAATGCATGGGGGTGAAGGTTTAGTTAAGTGCTTGGGAGTTTGTTGAGGTGTTAAGTAATTATGGTAGTGGGGTGTAGCAGGCGTTTGGGAAGTGTAGGGGGTGTGGTATTTTTGTGGGTGGCTATCTACGAGATTGCGATTCTTCTGAGTCTGGTTTGGTTTAATTTGGATTCAAATTGAGCTCCATTGAGCGGTGTTAATAATGAGCTTTCTTGGGGCTCAATAAGGAGGTGGGTAATTATATGACCTGTCGAGAGCTGTGAAAAAGGCAAAAACATCAGACACCTTATCAACAGCTCACTATACGATAACAACAGTGGCTCCAGTTTCAGATTTACACCGTATCCACACTATCAGGTCTTGGCAGAACTGTATGTGATTACAAAGGCAAAGCAGATGTGTGTAGATATGAAGCAATTGAGACGGTCGGAAAGGTACAGTAGTGGGTTCAATTCGTTTGTCTAAATAATTTCATGTTGTTTTGATTTGAAAATATTCAGAAGGATTGCTCAATCAAGTATACCGTGAATATGGGAAGTCAGCAACCACACAATATTTGACCTAAAAAGATGAAACCACTATACCTCGTTGTACAATTGACCTCCCTGATACTCCTGATACTTCTCTTTTTCAAAAATACCCACTTCTACGTCTTCCACCCTCTTACCCTTGTCTAACACCTACTCGTATACCAAATTATCTTATGCATCTATTCTATTAGTTACTTCAAGAGTGTACTACGTACAACTTACTTGAAAGCCTTGGCGACCTTCTCCCAGAACTGCTTACCCTGGATCTGGGCCACCTTCTTCTCAAGCTCAGTGGGCTGTCGAGAGCCATCAGCACCGGCAAAAGTTCCAGCTCCCCAAGGAGATCCACCATGGACCTCATCAAAGGACGTCAGGTAAGGACCGGCCTCGCTGTATCCCAGAGGCACGTAGATCATACCGTGATGGGCAATGGTAGACAGAGAGTTCATGACAGTGGCCTCCTGTCCAGATCCGGGAGTACCAGTGGACACAAAGACACCGGCGTACTTTCCAGAGTATGCTCCGCTGGCAAACTGACCTCCAGTCTGATCCCAGAAAGATCTCCACTGACCGGGCTGATTTCCGAATCGAGTAGGGACTCCCATAAGGATACCATCATACTCAGTGAGCTTCTCAGGGGTGATGACAGGGTCGTCAGCCTTGGGGGCAGCCTTGATGATGTCGAGAATATTCTGGGGAAGAGTCTCCTTGACCTGGTAGAGGGTGGAAGTACCTCCAGCAGACTTGATACCGGCCTGGATCTCGGTAGCGAGAGTTCGAACGTGTCCGTAGACAGAGTAGTAGACAACAGCGATCTTGGGGGCCATTTTGATGAGTGTGTGTGTGAGACAAGAACGTATCTGGGGGAGCTACAGTTTATATAACATTGGGTACACCCTTCCTAATCGAGGACTGGAGTCAATCGTGGAGGTTGGCATTGTAGTCAATCTTGACTGTGCGTCTGAGACGTGCAGCTGCAGTGGAGAAGAAACGTCAGAAAGAGACACACATACAAGAAACTCAATAAATTTGTGCTATTGGTTGCTGTTACCCTGTATGTTGATCGGGTGTAACAATTGGTAGGGAGTAATTTCATCCATTAATTGTACTTCCTTTTAGCCAAGCTACATCCCCCCAAACAGTCCGATTGGTGTTGCTATATTTTGATTTTTTTTTTTGTGTTTCTTTTTTTTTTTTTTTTTTTTTGCANTTTTTTTTTTTTTTTTTTTTTTTTTTTTTTTTTTTTTTTTTTTTTTTTTTTTTTTTTTTTTTTTTTTTTTTTTTTTTTTTTTTTTTTTTTTTTTTTTTTTTTTTTTTTTTTTTTTTTTTTTTTTTTTTTTTTTTTTTTTTTTTTTTTTTTTTTTTTTTTTTTTTTTTTTTTTTTTTTTTTTTTTTTTTTTTTTTTTTTTTTTTTTTTTTTTTTTTTTTTTTTTTTTTTTTTTTTTTTTTTTTTTTTTTTTTTTTTTTTTTTTTTTTTTTTTTTTTTTTTTTTTTTTTTTTTTTTTTTTTTTTTTTTTTTTTTTTTTTTTTTTTTTTTTTTTTTTTTTTTTTTTTTTTTTTTTTTTTTTTTTTTTTTTTTTTTTTTTTTTTTTTTTTTTTTTTTTTTTTTTTTTTTTTTTTTTTTTTTTTTTTTTTTTTTTTTTTTTTTTTTTTTTTTTTTTTTTTTTTTTTTTTTTTTTTTTTTTTTTTTTTTTTTTTTTTTTTTTTTTTTTTTTTTTTTTTTTTTTTTTTTTTTTTTTTTTTTTTTTTTTTTTTTTTGTTGCACAAACTTTTTCGGCTTGCTGGATGCCGACCCGTTGCTTGATCCACGTGTATCCAATAGGGTTGGGGATCGGACGAAACGGGCCAAGAATGAAAGAACGAAAATGTGGTCACGTGACCCCGAACAAATATCAAAGTAGCAGCATATCAGCACGTGACACACCTCCCTCACTGACTCGAAGGCCAGCCGTTTCACCCTGCACAGCCCCTCTAAACCTTGCTGTCCATCGCTGCTGCAGCCAGCAGCCTAAGTGGTTATTGACAGCTGACAAATCGGGCTTTGGTAGGAAGAGGTCACGTGACATAAACATATAGGAAGGCAGATTTTGTTGTACAGTGGGCCTTTTTTGGTATATACGGTGCTAGTGGTGGATGTGTTGGTCCTATGGAGATGGCACGGCTGTTATTGGGTTTAACAGCATTTTACTTTAAGCGAAATGCTTTGTCTAATTGCTGTACTTATGCAGTTACTTGGTGTGGAAACAGACTGGTCAATTGACTGTGATGCAAGATAATCCTGATAAAATATATCCTGATGTGGTAATTGATACAATACTGCATCCAGTTGAGATTTCCTGGAACAGATTTAGGATAACTGTGTTGTTTAAGATGGTGCTTCTTATGTCCTTCTCGCCTACCACTTTCAACTCTTCGTTCATATAGTCAATTGTTAAATAATTATTCCTCTTCAACTCCTCTGGTCTCTATCGTAGCTTCCTCATCTCCAGTCTTTACCATTTCATACGTTGGCAGCTTTCCGCTATCTTTAAACCAGTAGTAATGCTGAAGCATGAGAATAACGTCAAAGAAGATAGTAACCCAAGCGAGCAAGAACTTGGCCACATTCTTATAAATACCCTCCATATCATGGTTAATAATACCGTCAAAAACCAGTTGACCCATTGACAAAAAGCCTCCTCCTGTATCCAACAACACACTAGCAATAGCAAATCCCTTAGTGGACTTTCTCTTGTAGTTCCAAGCAAGTTGAGGAAAGTACTTGCAGGTACTCATAAGCACTTTCACAGAGCCAGTCACATACGTGAAATCCACCCATTGAATTCCAAACTGTGGAAAAAGCCATGCTGAAATAGCAGTCAAAAAACACACTGCTATAGTGCTCCACAAGAGACCCAGTCCCCAAGTAGACACTTTCTGAGTAGGACTTCTCTTGTATCCCCAAAAGTACACCTGAGAGAGCGTTAACAGTGTCAGAAAACATCCATGAATTCCAAAACAGATGTCATTGAACTGCATCAGCGGATAATGCTTGTCTTCAGACTTATCCGAATGTCTAGAAGCATACTGCTCTCGAGTGGTAGTATCAAAATACAACAACCAGGCCCCCACAATCCAACATAAATAGCCCCATGTGTTGAGATACAGAAAATCGAGCGAAATGCCTTCTGTACTCTTCAATTTGATGTTGAGCCATATCGGAGGGTAGAAAGCACAGCTCCAGAGAACAAAGTAGCCCCAGCCCATTATCTGGGACAAGACTTCGAGTGGCGACATGTCGAAAACGGTGATGAGAAAATAGTTACCATCTCCTTTTTATGGAATGACTCAATGATGGTCGTGTGGACTGTCTCACTTTAACATTGATGACGATCGTGAATATGAAATGCATATAGATTGAGACACACAGACATGCTAGGAGCACGGGGAAAACGGTTTCTGGGGAAATTTTTCTTGGAAAATTCATTGGTGAAGTCCTCACATCACGTGAGTATCTCCTTCACCTCCAAACTCTCCTCCCACTCGCTCAAAGTTTCGGACTCCGCCAGAGTTCCAAACTCTTCTCGAATTACACTCTATACAAGGCACGATGCTCGTTAATTTACCTCGCGATGTTGCCTCCTCTAAATCAAACCTGAGACCGTAGCAAGTGAGGTAATTTGACGAAAAGCACACACAGCAAGATGGATATTACTTTGAATCAAATCTCCGTGTCGACCCCATCAAAATAGTACTAGTTTTGTCCTTCTCCGACGTCTGGATCATTCTCAACGAACGTTTTACGATTTACGCTAAATTGATGATTTTGATTAGAAAAATATTTGGCATAGATGAAGTCTAAGAGACTAGTGAATAGTATCACGTGGATCTTCACCCCTGAAATACCCAGGATCTTTCTTTCAACTTCCTAAATCATTCTCAAACCGCTCACAAAAATCATTTCAAAATTCTGGTCACGTGACTCCCGCAACATGGTCTGGACCTCCAAAAAAGTTGAAAATCACGAACCTTAAGCGGCGTGGCGCAGTGGAAGCGCGCAGGGCTCATAACCCTGATGTCCCCGGATCGAAACCGGGCGCCGCTAGATTTTTTTTTCAATTCAAAATGATTGCCAATTTTTTTACAAATACCTTGGATACTCACTAATACGCTACAAATACCGAGACTACGTTTTTTTGGCTAGTGGAATCATTTATTATACACCACTGGGCTAGTTTTGCCTAAGGGCAGGCTAGCTTGGAAAAGTTGAATCTATCCTATAAATACGATGTTGAATGGTATTGAGGCCTGTTTTTTTTTTACGCCGCAATAAGCCCCTCCTTCTTGGCCCAGGCCAGGAACAGCCGCACAAACTCCTCCTGCTGCTGTCGGGTAAACGTGTTGATGAGCGTGTTGAGCAGCGTCTCCACCTTGGACACGTGGTTGGACACAAACGTCTCGTAGTACAGGTACGAGAAGAAGCCCATGAGGAACTGGCAGTCCATTCGGTCCGTGATTCCTCCGTGTCCGGGGATGGTATCTCCAAAGTCCTTGACCTGGAAGGCTCGCTTGAGTCCAGAGGCAAAGAAGCCTCCAAAGGGAGCCACCAGAGAGGCAAAAGACGCCAGAATGCCGACGTGGAAGTGGATAGGGGCGGCAGAGAAGGTGGTCTTGTGGGTGAGCTGTCGGAGGAACTCGGTGGGGATGGGGTAGTCCTTGGGGATAAAGACGGGGTTGGGGACACAAGTCAGGTTAGAAAACAGGTTGGTTCCCATATCCTCCACGGGGCAGATGAAGTAGTCGAATCTGTACAGGAAGACGGAGAAGATGACTCCCCAGATGATGGTACAGATCCAGGCGCCGAGGAAACCCTCGACGGTCTTCTTGGGCGAAATGGCAATGAGCTGGTGCTTTCCAAAGGTGATTCCACACAGGTAGGCGAAAATGTCGTTGGAAATGACGAGACCAGCGGGCACAAAGAGCCAGAAGAGACCCTGGAAGATGTTGTTGACGATGAAGTGGGCCTGGACAACGCCAAACAGAATGGTCATGTGGGTCAGGCAGAACTGGGTGAACTGGAACCGGTAGTGGTTCTTTTCCAGAGACGCCACAAAGAACACAAAGCCCAGAATGTACAGACAGTACGACAGGAATCGGTGGTGCTGGAACAGGGTGTTGAGGGTGGCCTCCAGATCCGAGTTGTTCTGTTTAATGAACCGGATGATGTTCTCTCCCTCCAGGAAGTAGATGGTGGTGGCCAGGAAGTACCAGTTGAGCGATCTGACCCAGGGCAGCTTCTTCTCGCTGGCAGGCTCGGACGCCAGGTTGATCACCTCCTTGAAGGTGAGAATCTGAATGAGACCCACCAGGGCAATGACCCAAATGTGACCAGCGGCCAGAACCGTGAAGAAGAAGACAATCATCACCAGCGACCAAATGGTACGCACAATGAATGCCTGCTTCTTGCTCTCCGGGCTCGAGTCCTTGGCGGCCTTCTTCAGATACTCGGCTTCTCGAGACGAGTCTCGCGACGTGTTGAGCGACGACACTTTGGAGGTTGCTCTGGAGGTGACTCGGGACAGAGGGGCCGAGTCTGCTCCGGACGTGTGGGCGTCGATTTTTTCAGACATGGCGCATCTATAGCGGGTGGCGAGAGGGCGTCTGCTTGAAGATGGAGAGTGTGGGGGTGAGGGTGTGCTGAAACGTGGTGAAAATCAGTCCCAGTGAATTAGGCTTTAGGAACTTTCCTCCTCAACAACTTGAACGTGGTGAACAACAGGCGGCGGGTGAGAGTTTGAAGCAACAAGTTGGGGGTTTTCTCTGCGACAATCGGTTTGTGGACGTTCTACGAGTCACGTGATGTATTCCTCTACTTGCGATTGGTCCTGTGGCCTTTGCACTTACTGGTAGCTCTCTACGCTCTACGCCATGCACTGTCACCATCCCAACAGTGCATGCAACGTGAAAAAAACGATTGGCTGGGGAAATCAAGAGGGGGCGAATTTTGAGAAAACGGCTTTTCATATATAATTTTTCATTGCTGAGTGGATCGGGCCGTTATTTCTTCAGTGTAACATCGGAGGGCACGTGCTCAGAGTTGCTATCTTGTTGTATCTTATGGAGGTTATTTTGTATGTCTATGGGATTCTTAGTGTTGTAAGCAATGAAATTTTGTGATTACATGTGCAATCTCAACATTTGAAACGACATGCACCCCTCCCCATGTTAGCGACATCTCAAATCTGACACGTCATATCCATCTGACAGATCTTTTCATTATCTTACCCGCCCATTATTTGTCGTATTCAAATAACGTCCAAACGTGCACATCTCCAAAGCATGCACAGCAACTCTAACCAGGAATGTATGAGCAGGGGTGAGGTGGGGTGAAGGTGAAATAGTGACGTTGAGACATGAATATAAGACATTCAACTGGTATTATCATGCATAGCTAGAGTAGGAGAGATCACTGTGATTTTTTTGACACTTTTGCTGTCTTCACATTAGCTCAGTCGTACTTCAGAGACACGTGAGACCACCTTTTCTTTTTGCATATTTTTGTAATTTTTTATCGGGATCACGTCGGAGATTGCAACAAAGAGCTGGATCCAGTAGCTCCAGCGAATGTATTAGACGAGATTAATAAGCAGCTTGTACAAGGATCTGACCATCGCCTTACCGCACACTCAAAGTACAGATACGGTTCTGTAGATCTCTTAGTCAGATACTTCACTCGACTATCTCAACCTCGGTATATCGTTCCTGAATAATAATACGTGCACACACGGATGGATACGAATGTGGATTTTAGCGAGTCAGGAGACTGGTGTGAGATTAGTGTAAGCAGCCCTGACTAACGTGTATACGCTGGGGTGTGTGTAAGGGGTTCCTGAATGCTCCTCTATCATGTCTTGAAGTAGTGCATAAGAGTTGCCTCATGATCCAGAAGAGTAGGAGAAAAACGGGCTATACTGGAATGACCAGCGAAGTGAGAGCTCTCTAAAGATACCAAAATCGCCCAGGAAAGTCCTCTGTAGCGTTCAGGACTTGTTTTGATCTGGGGCACTCTACTTTAAGTAAAACTACAGATCAGAGTCTAAAGCACTCAATAGAAACACTCCAGTAGGCTGAAAACGAGTCTCAGAGTCTCCAAATGATGGAATCTAACCAAGATACCCCTCAGAAGAGTGTACCCAAAAAAACCAGTCGTCTAACATACCTCTAGCATCCCCCAGAGCTATCCCGTTCTGCCCTAATTACTTACTGTACAACTACTTAGCCAATTTCACAGTCTAACAAGGTTATATAACCGTGCATGTCCCGAAGATTTTTCTCTTCATGAAGAACTCAAATTTCATCCAAATAAACACAGTCAGCACTACAGTAACTACAAGTACAATCATCTACAGTCAGCTCACATCACTGCTCGCATTTTGGGCGTTATAAAACTTTTACTCTAAACTACTACTAACTTAGAATCGTCGCTTCTGAGAAGAGAGGAAAGAAGAGTGGGTCTCGAGGGGAGAGGGGGAGAGGGTGGTCTCGCTCCACAGGTTGGGGGTCAGGAAGCCGTAAGTGTTGGCAATGGCAATGAAGGTGGCCTTGAGGGTGTTCTCCTGGGTTCGGGTGGAACCGGCGGAAGAAGTGTAGACATCCTTGATACCACCGAGCTGCAGCAGCTTCTTGACGGCGGGAGAGGCAACGATGGAAGAACCTCGGGGAGCGGGGATAAGTCGAACGTTGACGGAACCACACTTACCGGAGGTCTTGGTGGGGACGGTGTGGGGCTCACCAAGAGAAGATCCCCAGTATCCTCGTCGGACGGGGATGATGGCGAGCTTGGCAATGATGATGGCGGCTCGGATGGCGGTGGCAACCTCCTTGGCGGTCTTGATACCGAGACCGACGTGACCGTTGGAGTCACCAATGACAACAACAGCCTTGAATCGGGTTCGCTGACCGGCTCGGGTCTGCTTCTGGACGGGCTTGATCTTCATGACCTCATCCTCGAGAACGGGGAGGAGCTGGTCAACAATCTGGTACTCCTTGATGGGGAGGGCGTGGAGGTAGATCTCCTCCATGGACTTGATGTGTCCGGCCTTGACGAGTCGGCCGAGCTTGGTGACGGGAACCCATCCCTTCTCCTCGTCCTTTCGTCCTCGGCCTCGGCCACCTCGGCCACCACGGCCTCGTCCTCCTCGGTCTCCTCGACCTCGTCCGAATCCTCCTCGGGGGGCAGCTGCGTCAGTTCCAGTAGGGGCGGCAGGGGCAGTAGACATTTTTGTGTTGTCGTTGATGAGGATGAAATTTCGTTAACTGGTTTTTTCACCCAGCGCTGGGAGCATGCGAGAGTTGTGACTGTCTTCCCAAACGGGAAGTGTCATGTGACGCAACCTTAAATCGAGTTGGGAGGAAAGAAAGAAATAAAATAAAATAAAATAAAATAAAAATAAAATACGACCAGCCCCGGCAGCAATCTGATAAACCAAAAGTCTGCGTGAGAGCAAGCATCATGGTGATGCAAGGCTGTGGGTCGAAGGTGGGCGGTGCAATGCATGGAAATGCTCATCGAAAAATCTAAGTAAATTGTTAACGATATTAGTTGGTATTACTAGAGAAAATTACATGACCTTCAGGGAAGCATTTTGAAAGTAGTATAGCGTTACTTCAGACAAAAGAGACTATATACCTGAACTGAATAGTGTGTGTGTTCTTTATTGTGTTATTTTGTCGCCTTTATGACAGTGGTTTTCATATCAAATCCATTAGCAAACAGAAGAGCCGAAAATCAAGTTTACCTCATGTTTTAAAAATTCACACGATAAAGAGTCGCTTCTTCTCCCTATCCCGATTTTCTCAGATTTTATATGATTTTACCCAACTTTCTATAATTTCTTTTCCATCTCATCTCCTTCTGATCGTATCCGGTCGGTTCCCCTGTTCATTGTTTCACGAGTGCATACAATGGCAAGCATGGCATTTTTTATTGCTTAAGCGATAATAAGACGGCCCTACGCAACCCATTAATTGCCTAAAAAGGACCAACCTATTTCAAACCAGCCTCTTCTTTGCACATCTCATCACCACCACAGCAACAAAGCGATCCGATCTTCTACTCATCCAGCAAGTTGGATGTCCCGTTTTATCCCGTCTGGACTGCGTGCATGACACCTGTGTTCGACACGCCACTGCAAGCAACATAGTGTGCTTAGCGAGGTGTGCTATTGATGTTGTGGTTTGCACAAACAGTAGAGCCCAGCACGGACACAAAGCCACTATCACACAAAACCGGCCTATATATATCCCCTATCTACCACTAAGACACTACTTTCTACCGCTACTGCTGGTTCAACCTGCCAAACTGAATTAGGTTAGGATCGGCAATGTTAGGTTTGGATTCAGGCGTCGTCAGTTGCTACCAGTTATATTATCACCTCAGTTTCTTCCTCCACCAACAATCATGTCGTGAGTACCAGAAAATGCCATGGGGTAGCCCTGGCATTGAACAGCCACAAGGAGGCCATTGAGCATCACAAGCAGTAGCACAAACAGCTACACACAAGCAGCAGCTACACAGCAGCAACATACCCTTTTTTGATACTGTCGATGATGTTCTCAATGGCATACCTTTTGTGGTTTTGTGAAACTAACAGCTATGCCCAAGTGCTCAGTCTTGGGTCACGCTCTCGTTCCCTCTAACACAGTACCACTAACAAAAACGAGTCCTACGCTGACGCCGCCCACAAGGCCCCTCCCCAGACCAAGGAGGAGAAGCAGTGCCCCGTGCTGACCCCCGGCCAGCAGCAGGAGATTGAGAAGAAGGCCGAGAAGGTCGAGAAGGAGTTCCGAAAGGTGGAGAAGGACGTGCTGGCCAAGAAGGACGAGCTCGCCAAGGAGCTCAAGAAGGAGGGCAAGGCTCTGTCCGAGAAGTCTTCCGAGCTCTACGCCAAGATCTCCACCGAGCTCCAGAACCCCGTCGTTGCTGCCAACGTCATTGTCAGCATTGTTGCCTCCATTGGTGTCGGATACTCCGCTTACCAGAAGCACGTTCGAGGTGAGCTTGACGGCAAGCTGGCTGGTATCTACGTCGGTGGCCTTGCTGCCTTCGGTGCTTTCCAGTACCTCATTTCTGCTCGATCTTACAAGAAGTTTGAATAAGCCATTAATTGATTAGAGTGTTTGATACAGAGACTTGTAGACTGTCGTGGTAGGTGGCAAATTATCATGCTCGTAGAGGTGTCATGTTAAGGTTTGCTTGCGTTATCGGGGTTTGGGTAAGTTTAGGTGAGGACCAAACTGATCGGTCCATTGTAGAGATGAGAAAGATAAAGGGCTTTTAAACAGTAATACACAAAAAATAGCTGCTTATTTCAATGACACGGCATTTTCATATGCCAAACAGCTCTCTCATTCACGTCAATATGCACCAACCAGACTAAAGGTACTTTCCACATGCACCTTTAGCTTGGACTCCATCCCTTGATACAGCACATGTTCAATGAGGTCATGTGTGACGGCAATTAAATGTTTGATTAAATAGAGAGAAAAACTCATGACCAGATTTAATGCTTATGTAAAAATACAGAACTGCTGCTTTTATTTGACTGGTTTATACACGTTGTCTTGTATATCATTATGCGACGTTGTGAGCCAATGAATACCGTTGTTATACACACACACTTTGAAACTTTGGTCATTAGCATATCGACAAGACAGACAATGCAGTTATTACAGTACAGGGTTTCTCCAATGGGGTGGGTTGTTATCACACTGTGTTTTTCAGCTCAATTTGGTCAAGAAAAAGGCCGTCTACGGATAGTTGGATTTTGTTAAAGAAAAAATAGTTAGAATTTGTTAAAGATATACCTCCACAGAGTGATATTTGGGGTATTACAGGAGTGGTGGCGATAGTGAGATATATGAAAAGAGTCAGAAACCACAAGTTTATAACAAATATAGCTCAATAATCTCCCCATCAGTACCACTATCTCTTCAGATAGGTCTTATCTGTCAAAATGTAACATAGACTTTAGTTACCAACAATCTCCGTGGACTTCAACACCAGCAGCAAACAACATGATTGGACCATTATATCTTATTACAGACCTCTTCCACACATAAACAACTCCTTATTTTATACGGATTTCTTTTTTTTATTCCAAAAAAGTTCATTTTCAGAGAATTACAGACTTTATCCTCCCACCGCTGTTATCTATGACTCAAATGAGTCACCCACCCCACCCAGATAAGCGTCGTACATGTAGTATATAATATGTCACAATAACCCCCGCCCTATTCGCCAACATGACGTATAACGACTACAAGTACTTCATCCAGGAGCCCTCTGGCACCGTTATCGTCTCTCTGGTAACCGCCTACATCCTCTATCTTGTCATTGTCGCCCAATTCAACCCGCTAAAAAAATGCCCCGGACCGTGGTACACGCTTTACAGTAAGATTCCGATCCTGGTTATTTTTTGGCGAGACGCTCGAAACCAGTATGTGCACTCGTTGCACAAACGATACGGCCCCATTGTACGTCTTGGACCTGACGAGGTGTCCATTTGCGACCCCAAGGACGTTTCCAAGGTGTATCTTGGCAATTTTGACAAATCGCGTTTTTACGCCCAGTTTGGCAACTACGGAGCTCCTAACCTGTTTTGTATGCTCACAAAAGAGCCTCACGTGAAACTGCGTAAGCTGATGACCGGATTTTACAGAAAGGAAACCATCAATGCTACTGGTATCATTCAAGAGAAGGTGGAGGAAATGGAGAGTGTAGTAGCTGCTGAGAACAAACAGGATGTTCATACTCTCTTCAGATACCTTGCTTTTGATGTGGTTACCCGTCTGACCATTTCTGATTCCGAAATGCTGGCTGGAAATAATCAGCAACTTGTTTTTTACCATGAGATGCAGACATCCATGACATTTTGGACGACTCTACAGCCCAAATGGTGGGATCTCGCAGCAGCTCTGAGCAGACCTCAAAGTGTACTTGGAGAGAAGACCTCCATTTCACAGGCTTCTCAAAGATGCAATGATTGGACGTTTCAACAGACTGGTGATCCTGATACTCTTTTGGACCTGCTTAAATCCAAAAAAGTGTCTCATAAAATCGCAATGAGTGAAGTTCAGGATCATATTGCTGCTGGACATGAGACTACTGCTGTTACTTTGGCGTTTTTGTTCCACAGACTAGCTCGTGATAAGTCTATCCAGGACAAGCTGTATGCTGAACTACAAGACATTCATGTCACTCTGGAGTCTGTAGATACCCTGCCCTACCTCAATGCTCTTATCAACGAGACTCTACGAGTTCATGCTGCTATCCCAGGAGCTGAACCTCGAATTTGTCCTCCTGAAACCTCTTTTCAGGGCGTATCGCTACCCAAAGGAACCATTATTTCTGCTCAACCATACACTTTGCACAGAGATGAAGCATGGGGAGAAGATGCTGACGAGTTCAGAGTAGAGAGGTGGTTTGAGAACCCTCCCATGCAGTACTTTATGCCGTTTGGAGCCGGTATCCGAATGTGTATTGGTATGCATGTGGCCATGGGAGAGCTGAAACTCGCTACTGCTCAGTTGCTGAAGAAGTACACAGTGGAGAAGTCGTATGCCAGTCAGAAGTTTCCCACTATGAAGGATTCATACACGACACTCCCAGAGGGAGATAATACGCTGGTTTTTGTGAAGAGATAGTGTTTATTTAAGAGATTAAATGAGTACAAGTAATAATACTGATGCACACTACAATATGAACATTACTGCACGGGAATATCCTCAAACTGAAAGAGATATCCAAAAAACAAAGCCCAGCATGCAGCTGGTTTAAATGATTCTTGGCCACTTCGTGACCAAGCAAAAAAAGTGTTGATTAGCTTTAGAAGCTGGGGGAATTAAACCCCCTATAAGTTCCTTGTTAAGCCATAGTCAATCCTTTAGAATTTGACATGGACAGGAATTGAACCTGCAACCCTTCGATTACAACGAGTCAGCTGGAGTCGAAAGCTCTACCATTGAGCCACCACATCAACACTGTATTTGTGAACCTTAAATTTTCAATATGAGCGACAGTGATGGATTAGGGTATTCCGTTTTGGGATTTCTGAAAAGTACTCCAAATGAATATTTAAAAGAAGGAAAATGGAATTGAGATGAAGAGGATTCCAATGCACTAATCCTCAATTTAACCCGATTAATACAACCCCCTCGTTTGGTATTCTCCTCCGTCCCAAATATAGTTCTGATGACGCACGTTCATCGACACTCATCACCACCATGAAAATGCAACTGAGCGTTCTGGCCTGTCTGGCCGCGACCGTCGTCGGCGTGTTTGTCGACGAGGTGGGCGTCAACGACTGGGTACGATTAAGTGCCCCCAACTCCATCAAGGTGCTTGACAACGTGGCGTATCTGGCTTCTCAGGACGCCATTTCCGCACTCGATCTGTCTTCGGAAGCTGGCATCAAGTGGAGCAGACGGTTTGCCGACGGCTCGGCTATCACATTCAAAAACGACCATGCGGTAGTGCAGGAAGGAGGAGTCTCTTACGGCTTCAATCTGAAGGATGGAGGAATGGCATGGGAGAGCCATGTCAAGGATGAGTTGAACGACGGAGTGATTGTCACTTCTGAGGATGATGCGTTTGTGGCACAGGCTGACAACGCTCAGGGCCATGTCAAGCTGTTCAAGCTGTTCCGAGGTGTGCCTGAAGAGCTCTGGTCTGCGGTCACTGATCCCATCAGAGATCTGGCTGTGGTTGATATCACTTCTGAGGAGACCACCACCACCTCAGTTGTTGCTCTGGAAGACGGACGATCCAGCACCAAGGTCCGAATCATCTCCAAGGACTCAGACAAGTCCATTACTATGGGATTGTGTCAGCGACTTGTCAAGTTCGAGCAGTTCGCCTCCAAGTTCCTAGTGTCTTGTGTCATCAGCGAAAAGGTGCACCTCACTCTCATCGACCTGGAGTCCAAGAAGACTGTTACTGCTAGCGTTAATGGCCAGGAAGGACAGGTCCACGTGTCTGGAGCTGACATCTTCGTGCTTGGAGACGATAAGCTGTACAAAATCGATCTTGCTGAGTTTGAGCCCGTGCTTATTGGCCAGGTGCCCCACGTTCAGGACTCCGTCATTTCTCTCCAGGACCAGATTGTCGTTCAGGAGGCTACTTTCATCAAGACCTATGACTATGCTCTCAACCAGAAGGCTTCTGTGCCCCAGCTGGCCTTCTCTCTGACCCACGCTGGTGAGGAGAACCTGCTGATCTCTTCTCCTACGTCTCTGAACATCGTCACCCCCAAGGGCCTTTCTCTGTGGTCTTCTCCCGTCCTCTCTTCTATCGTCACTGCCGCTTTCATCGACAAAGACGAAACTGTCACTGATGATACTTACATTCCCACTGACCCCGTTTCCGCTTTCGTCAACCGAATCCACTCCCACATCGCCCAGCTGCCTCATCTGCTCAACTGGTTCACCTCGCTGACCACTGACGTGCTCGAGGTGTCTACTGACAACGACCACTTCTTCGAGAAGCTGCTTATTGTGGCTACTCCTACCGGCCTGGTTGCCATCGATACCACCTCCAACACCAACGCTTGGCAGGTAGACATCCCTGGTGTCACCAAGCTCACTCCTGTGTCTAACGGAGTGATCGCCTCTACTCCTAACGGTGACATTGCCTACGATGCCCATGGAGTCGAGTTCAGTGCCCCTGAGACCTTCTCCGAGTACACCGTCAAGACCCTCGACAACTCTGTCCAGGGCTACAAGAACGGAGCTGCTACTTGGACTTGGACTCCTGCTGGCAAGATCGCCAAGACTGTTTCCAAGTCCCTCAATACCGAGTCGGTGTCTATTGGTACTATTCTCGGAGACCGAACCGTGCTCTACAAGTACCTGTATCCCAACGTGGTTGCTGTCGCTTCTGTCGACGGTTCTACTCTCCAGATCACTGTTCTGGATACTGTCACTGGTAACACTCTGTACCAGTCTGAGCACACTGACGCTGTCAAATTCTCCGACATTGTCTTTGGCGAGTACTGGATCACCTACTCGTACGTCTCTGGAGGAGCTGTTCCCGGTCCTAAGCTAGTCACCTGTGATTTCTACGAGTCCACTACCCCCAACGAGCGAAAGTCCTCCGCCAACATGTCTGCTTTCGATATGTTTGTCCCCGAGACCATCTGCCAGGCGTTCGGAATCGAGTCCGAGGTCACTGCCCTTGCTGTCTCCAAGACCACCTTTGGTATCACTTCCAGAGACGTCATTGTCGCTCTTGCTGACGGACGAGTGGCTTCTATCCCCCGACAGGCCATCAACCCTCGACGACCTGTTGGCCGACCTGCCACCCCTGCAGAGATGGAGGAGGGACTCGGTACTTACGACCCCTTCCTGGCTGTCTTCCCTCAGATGCTCATTTCACACTCATACTCCCTCAAGGGTGATATCATTGTCAGCAGCGGTGCTACTCTCGAGTCCACTTCGTTGGTGGCTGTGCTTTCCAAGAATGGAGACATTTTCTTCACTCGAATCTTCCCTTCCACGGCGTTTGATCTGATGAAGCCCAACTTCAGCAAGAAGAACTTGGTGTACACCGTTCTGGCGCTCAGTATCGCCGTGCGGTACATGGGCCCTGTGGTGGGTAGACGAATGAACAACGTCAAGTGGGGTGTTGGTTTGATTGAGAAGAAGTAGAACCCGAAGGAGGCAATTGTTGCCGACCAACATAAGACGAGCATGCATCTTGTCAAATAATGAATTTTGTTAGAATTAGTGTGGTGTAAGGAGACTGTAGATAACTGTAACCACCGAAGAAGGAAACATGAGGCAGTATTGGAGATGTGACAAGACAGTGGCTTCAGATAGTAATTAGCCTAAAGATGTACATACTCATTTGTAGCCAGTTAAAGTAAGTGTTGTAGGTTTGAAAGTTTGAGGGTGTAGTAGCTTGTGATTAACGAGAGCTGTTGAAACAGAAGTAATATCATTGGAAAGCTGTAGCTGTGTGGATTATAAATTTATACATATGTTTCCTCTGAGAGTATTTCTGCTGTTCTCATCTTCATTCATAGAGGTGCTAATACGTGAGATGAGCGTAGACGAGAGAGAACATCATAAAACCAGACAGAAGAGAGTTTTTTGATCTTATTAACGTCATAGAATTGTCAATTTTCAGTATTTGAAACTCCTCCACTCATATCAACGATTTTTGTAAATCTCACTACTTTTTTGCAAAAGTTATAAAATCTCAAAATCCGCAAAAGAGAAGATATACAAACAGAAACCTTTAATATAGAATCTAACAGTCTTCAGAGCTCCATAGATTCAATTTAATCTCAGAATATGCACTTTTACCCAGTCAAATCACCTTTCCAGAGAAATTCTCAAACCACCTCAATACAACACGTCATAAAACCAGATCCCTTACCCTGATACCCAATAAAACCATCCTATCATTAAGTTTAGACCCTGATTTACCCCATAAACCACCCCATTTGCCTCCAACTGCTCTAAATCGCCCAAAAATTCGCGCGCAATATTCGCCAGAATTCAGATTTCCGAGGCGAAAAAAACCTCCAAAATAACGTCTTGGGCGTCTGGTGTAGTTGGTTATCACATGCGCTTAGCATGCGCGAGGTCCCCGGTTCGATTCCGGTGTCGTCCATCTTTTTTATTTCGAGTTTAACGGTTTGTTTCTGTATAGAAACATCTTGATATTCTTGTGGTATTTTTTTCTTGATCTGTCATGATATTATTCGTTAGTACAAGTACTTCGTGTTAGCGTCTTGGCTTGGTTTGAGTTTGATGTGATCTTGCGTGGTGTGTGTAATTAACCACAATACGCACAGTAAATAGAGCTCTTATAAGGATATATGCAAAGGGTGTTTTAATGGCTGTTGAAAGGGTCATCTTTTTGAATCACGTGACATATAAACACAAGTACTTGTACTGTACTTGTGCCATTTGATCAGTGTTCATGTTCGTTATTATATTCAAAAAGGCTTCATGTTGTGATTGAGTACCAGTAACACCACAAGGAGAGACCGTAACAAGGTGAAACAAAGCGCATTGTACTTCCAGAGGCGTGCTACAACGTGTGAAACTGAAATAAAGACCAAAAATATTTTGTTGTTTTTTTTCAAAAAACATCCACTTTTTGCCCCGTGGGGGGGACTACCTGCGATTTTGTCGAAAAACAGCCAAAATTCAAAAAATTACAAAATTTGGTCTCCTGAAACTGGGGTAAAAACAAGAGATTTTCCAATTTTTAAAAGATTACCTGGATCAAAACGACCAATTGATTCTATATACATCTTCACCTTTACCAATAACAGTTTAAGATGTCTTGATTTGCACTAATCCTCGTTTTTCTGACACAGAAAAACGAGGTGAAAAAAAAAAACTGGAAAAAAAATACAAAGTTTTTATAAATTGAAATATTAATAGCTGAGATTGTTCGTTGACATCACAATATACTGTAGGCCAATTTCCACGTTCTTGAGGCACGTATTAGATCTTTTGGGCCACTGTTTTGTATTGCAGAGATTATGCACCATGGTCTTACTTGAGTATCACCTCAAGGAGAGACCCTAGGAAGGTGAAACAAAGCGCATTGTACTTCTAGAGACATGCTACAACATGGGAAACTGAATTAGAGACGAAAAAAATATGTTACTTTTTTCCAAAAAAGTCAGGTTTTCGGCTTGTGGGGGGGACCACCTGCGATTTTGTCAAAAAACTTTGAAAAATCACGATTTCACAAAACTTTAGTCTCTTGAAAATGAGGTAAAAAAAGCAGATTTTAAATATTTTAAAACGTTACCATAATGAAAAAGATCAATTGATGCTATATCCATCTTCACATTTGTCTATACCACTCCGGGATGTGTTGTTTTACACTAATCCTCGTTTTCCCTGACGCTGAAAAAAACAGCAAAAAAAAAAGTGAAAAAAAAACACGAAGTATTTATAAATTGCGATATTAGTAGCTAGGGTTGCTCTTTGACACCACAAGATACAGTACTGTGGAAGTTACTTCATTTGTTGCATACTTCCGTGTGAGTTATAATGAGTTTAGTATAGGAAGGTATTGTTTGTCCTTGTGCATGTTTTATGCATATGCTATGCATGTCTTATGCAGGCCATATGTTTGTACCAGAACTCCATATCGACGGATCTTGTGGGGTTGGAGGTGGTTTGTTCTATACTTGTAGCCCTGGGAGGGTAAAATTACATCCAAAGTGAACTGAACCAGCCACTCTACTTGTCTCTACAGATACTATTTACGATTTACATAAAGGCAATTCTGTGGAGAGAAGAGTTCCTGGTACTGATGTACTTGTACTACCGGTACTCACTTTGAGAGTACTATTCCGACGTTGTGATCGTATTGTACAGTCTCACCAATCATGATCTTTTTCAGAAATCTACTACCGGTACTTATTACAAGGTGCTAAGTATGATTAATGTCTACGGATTGTACTTTCATCGCAGACTGCCTATGTGGAGGTTTTCACCTTTGCAAATACTTAATTAATAGCAGAAACGTCGTAGGGAACCTGGGTCTAGGTTTTCACATTTTCCAATACTTAATTATTGGCAGAATCGTCGTAAGAAACCTGAGTCTAGGTTTAGTTTGCGAGAACAGCTAGTAACTCGATTTATCATCCGTGAACTGTCTGCCAACAGGTAATTTGTAAAATAAATGAAATGATATTAGACAGTGTAATAAACTACTTGTAATAGTGGTCGGATACGTGTTTAGTAATCTATTATAAATCATTTAAACACCACCAACTTGTAAGATTTGACCAGTGTTCATGTTCGTTATTATATTCAAAAAGGCTTCTTGTTGAGATTGAGTACCAGTAACACCACAAGGAGAGAGCGCAGCAAGGTGAAACAAAGTGCATTAAACACAAGTACAGTACTGTATTGTACATACTGTAATTGCACTTGTACTAGTGCAACTGAAGAGGTTCTCAGAGATGACAACTTCCACTCTCCTACTAAATATTATGCACTACTGTCGCCAGCACTCGGAGCTTCGCTCCTCGATCTCGGTTCTTCTAAATCATCTATTAAATACCCTCTACTTTTCCAGAACTTACATCTTCTGCATAACCTCCTCAAGCTTACCCTTGACCACCTCATCCAGCACCTTTTCCGACTCGTCCTTTCGAGCAATCTCCTGGATGATTCGTCCAATCTCGCCCTTGAGAGGCACGATAGTAGCATCGTTGTGCTCCATCAGTGCGGAAAACAGAGAGAAAATAGGGACGTACTCCTCCTGTCCGTCGCTGAGAGGAAGTCGAGCAACAAGAGCAGGAACAACCTCGGAAATGGGCACAGAGGAAGGAGCCTTGAGGGTCATTCGAGCGACACAGCCGCAAGCGTTAGCGAGACATCGGTCGTTGTTGTCCTCGGGGTCGTCAGACAGCTTCTTGTTCTGCTTGTCGACCTTGGTGAGAAGTCGCTGCAGCTTCTGCAGAATGGCAGGGTACTGAGAAGTGAGATCAACGGAAGAGTTCTCAGCGAGAACACCGAAAGCGAAGGCGGAGTTGGATCGGACATCAAGGTGAGCGTCAGTAAGACCCTTGATGCAAATGTTGAGAATGTCACCAGTGAACTCGCTCACAGAAGACTTCATACCGACAGTCATCTCAGCAAGAGCTCCAATGCCGAAAGCTCGCTCCTCGTCCATCTTGGAGTTGGCGTAGTTCTGAATGTAGGGGAACAGGGCCTTGAAGATGGGCACAAAGTGAGCCTCGAGGGCCTCAGACATGGCAGAGCAGACATCGAAGGCGTAGTCAAGCATCAGAGAGTCGTACTCGGACTGCTCAAGCTCAGCAGCATCAATCTCCTCCTCTTCCATCTGAGCAGGGTGTTCCTTCTTGAGAACAAGGACGATCTGAGAGCAGATGGTTCGCAGAGTATCCTCATCTCCAAGAACAGCGGGTCCAGCAGCCTTAATGGCCTCAACGAGAACCTCGCAGATGGCAATAACAACCAGTCGAGAGTCCTCCTCCTCAAGCAGCTCAACGGTCTTAGTTCGAGCAAGCTGCAGGAAGGTCTGGAGAGACTCAGGGTAGGCAGCAGTGTCGGCAGGGAAACCGGGCTTCCACTGGGGCAGGTTGGCCATGTTGTAGAGAGAGTGGAAGATCTTCCAGACGGCACCAAGAGCCTCCTTTCGGATACCCTCGTAGAAGTGGTCCAGTCCGGTGAACAGGGGGTCGGTGATCTCCTCGAGGAAGTTGAGGAACTGGCCCTTGGTAGCAAGGATCATATCTCCAAGAACCTGGAAAGCGGTCTCCTTCTGGGTAGCAAGGAGAGAGTTGACCTTGAACTTGTTATCGTCATCCTCCTGTCCAATAGCCTCATCATCCTCATCCTCATCCTCAAAGCCAAAGTCATCCTGACCAAGGAACTCAACAAGAAGAGGAATGACCTTGGGAAGGTACTGGCCAAACTCCTCACCGTACAGCTTGGCAATGACGCCAAAGAAGACGAAACCAGCCTCTCGGAGCAGATCAACCTGCAGAGTAGAGTAAGCCTTCTCGGCGAACTGGTTGACGTAAGGTCGGAAAGCCTCCTTGCCAATGGCACCGGCAATAGCACCGATGGTATCGAAAGCAGAGCCCTTGACGGCGAGCTCAACCTCGGTCATATCAGCAGCGTTCTCGAGGTTGATCAGCTGACCAAGACCGTTGATGCACTGCTCAGCGTAAGGAGTGAAGGCGTCCTTGGCGGCAAAAGCAGCAGATCCAACAGCAGCAATGAGAGTGGTTCGCAGAGAATCGTCCTGGGCCTGGTCAAGCATAGTGATGAGTCGGGGCATGAGCTCAGCAAGGTACTTCTCGGCAATGACCTCCTGCTCCAGAGTCTCAAGAACAGACTCAAGGGCAGAAGTGGCGGCCTTGAACTGGGCAGGAGAAGAAGAGGAGTCCATGGCAGAGCAGATGAGAGGAACCAGGGTGGCGTGGTGCTCACCGACAATGTGATGGAGATGGTAAGCAAGTCGGACAAGGACCATCAGAGCAGAAACGTTGGTAGGCTGCTGTCGGAGGGTACCAATGACGGACTCGAGAACGGGGTCGAGGTGGGTAGCCACAAACTCGGGAGAACCCTCAATAGCGTAAGAGAGAGAAGAGAGAACGGCATCAGAGTGAGGCTGCTGCTGCAGAAGCTCAAAGATGGGCACAAGGACCTGCTTGGGAGGCAGCTCGTTGGACAGGTAGCCAATGACTCGCAGAGCGAGCTTTCGGGTGGTGTCCTCGTCCTCATCATCATCATCCTGCTCCTCAGGGAACTCCTGGATCTGCTGAGCAATGATCTCGACCATGGAAGAGGTCAGGGTGGGTCCCAGACCCAGGGCTTGCAGTCGTCGCTTCTTGAATCGGACGGCAGAGATGAGGAATCGAAGAGCGGCCATCTTGCTCTCGTCAGAGTCACCTCGCTTGGCAATCTCCAGCATGAACTGGACAAGGTCACCAATGTGGTCGGCAACGAGGGCACCCTCGATCAGCAGCAGAGTGGAGAAGACCTCAAACAGCTGCAGGGTCTTGTCGTCGTCTCGCTGCATGGCTCCCTTGAGCACCTCGACCATCTGGGGAACAACCTGCTTCTTGAACAGGTCGGCGTTTGCGTCCGAAGAGTCAATGAGCTCGGAGATCATACCAGCGCACAGCATGGAAGTCACCTGCAGCTCGGCGTCGTTCTGGGTCATGTTGACAGACACCAGGGGGAGAATGTTGGAGGCATTGGCCACAAACGTCTCAGCTCCAACCTCCAGCAGAATGTAAATGATGTACGTGGCCACTTCTCGGTCTCGGGCGTCGCCAGAAGAAATGGCGGCGTTCAGGCTCTGAGGCAGAGCGTCCCAGGTCTGCAGACCCAGCTCAATCTCTCCAATGGCGGCAACCACTCGAGCAGAGGTGTGTCGCACAAGAGCGACCTGCTCAGCAAGAGTAGACTGCAGCAGAGAAGACTTGATCTCGTCTCGCACAGAAGCAGGGTTCTCCTCCCAGTAGATGGGGATCTGCTTTCGGGCCTCAATACCGGCCAGCTGCTTGATGCCACTGTCGTCATGTTTCTGCATGATGTGGATCAGAGAAACGGCACACTGGGGGTTCATGTAGAACTCGGACTGCAGACGCGAGGACGCGTTTTTGATGTCATCGGGCGTCTTCGGGGCGGTGATCTGGCCCAGCAGGCCAGCGAGCGAAACAGTAAAGTCGTCCATGTTGTGTGGAGGAAGAGTGGTGCGTAGGCCGATTTGAGTGTGGATTTTTTTCAATTAGAGTTTGCATGTATTTAGGAGGACAAGCAGCATTTTTTGGGTGATGCTGGGGAGCGCCAGATGAGAGATATTTGAATTTTGCGAGTGGGTTTGGAATAAGGAGATATGGGGCTTTCTAAGGATACCTGGAAAATCCACTTTACTCAACTACTCATGTCTGCAGTCACTACACCCTCCCCTGAACTTAGTAAGCCAATCATCTCTGCGGTTGATATGCCAACGAAATATTTTTTTTATCCCTGTGCGCGTGCAGCTGAGGTGCAGTTCATCAAACTCTGAAAAAAAAATTGGCCATAGTACCGAGGCACGATTAGTGATGGTGGAGTATATTAGTGGCGGTTTTTTGCTAGCACACGTGTATTTATTATGATTAGTAAGACGGATTTAGTTAGTTAGCTTTTGTAAAGGTTTAGTTGGGGTATAATGTACGTGTCAAGTACATAGCGTGACAAGGGTGGTGTATTCAGGGGAAACGCCGTGATGCGGAATTGATGCTTTTTGTGTCGCTTAGTCACGTGATTGGGTACGTAGCTACATGGTAGGTTGGTCATTGATATCTGCTCAATACTTCTTGGTAGACAGCTTGTTACTTACACACTCTGGGCTAAAAATATGTACACTTTAGAAGCAAACGTCTGACACGTCAGTACCAAGCATTACTGTTGGGAGGTGGAGTGTGTACAGTATGTGAATTTTGTTGGGGGGTTTTCGAAAAGATTTTGGGGGGAGTTTTTAAGGGGGTGATTTCCCCTGATTTTCTATACTCATATTTACGCTGGTGGGTGTAGATCTCATGTCGAAGTACGCTCGTAAGAAAAGTTAGTTGGAACTTTGTTGAGAAATGGGAAGAGATGGAGAATGCAGAGTTTCAAACAAAACTTCTTATTATCTCCTGGAATATATACACACAATGGCTCTGAATAGAAGTTATACGTTTAGCTACAGTGCACACATGAAATAATGATCCTATTGTATTTTCTGTCTGTTTTGATGACAGTGTCCGAGTTTCTGCTTATGGTATATTTCGAAGTGCTCAGACGTTTCGCTTCGCTAACGACTTCGCGCTTAATCGATCTTAATGGCAGTGTAAATCTTTCTCACAAAGAAGAAAGAGCACACGTAGCCCATAGTTCCGAGCAGAACAAACATGATCAGGGAAATGATAGCCGAGTATCCCAGGTACAGGATGTTCGACGTGAAAGAGCCCAGAGCCAGCTTGTTGATGAGGAACAGCAGAGCGTGTGCGTACACGTAGAAAGCACACGATCCAGCAATGAAGAAAGATCGCCATTGCCAGTGGTAGTTCTCAGAGCACAGCAAGAGGTAGATCATGAGAATGGTAACCACCACAGTGGACACCAGCATGAGGCCGTACGAGAGGAACAGGAAGCCAAACATGTAGAACATTCGGTGGAACCAGATGGACGACACAATGAAGTACAGCTCGACGAAAATGGCGACAAAAGGCAGAATTCCAGCAATAGCCACAGAGGGGAACCGCTCCAGGTAGAAGGGCTGCTGGGGAATCTGTCTGGGGATCTGGTTGGTCTTGACAGGCACGCTGAAGGGGGTCTTGGCGATGAAACCTCCGGCAATAGACAGAGGAACAGAAATGGCAAACCACACGGCAACAAGAGCAAGCATGGTGCCGAAAGGAACAGCTCCAGCAGAGTGGTAGGCGATGAGGAAGAAGTTGAGACCGATGAAGGCAGCAAAGATGATAGAGGGGACCAAGACAGGAGTCAGCAGCAAGTTCATCTTGACGTTCTCTCCTCCCATGGTGTTGTAGAACTTTCTAGAGACGAAACCTCCAACAAAACCAGACAGAGAGTAGAAGAGAATGAAAGCGGTTCCAAGAGCTCCTCGGTTGGAAGGAGAAAGGAAACCGATAACGGCAAACAAAACAGTGAGACCAGTCATGACAAACATCTGAGCTCCAGAACCAAGGAACGCACACAGAATCATTCGGTTCTTGGGGGTTCGGAACACATCGCCATGAACAAGCTTCCATCCAGAGTCCTCCTGGACCTCCTCAGACAGATCAATCTCGTTGTAAGAAGCGATATCCTTTCGGAGAGCTCGAGTGAGAACAGTGGCAACAGTGGTGGCAAGCAAGGTAACAACAATAGCCGAGTTGATGATGGCAAACCACTGCACCTGGGGGTTATGGACCTGCAGGTACTTGTCCCATCGAGTAGCCCAAGGAGTGTCGGAGTACTTCCAGGTCACAGAGTAAGTGAACAGCACCTCCTGTTTAGTGTCAGGATCGGTGTTCAGGTGCAGCTTGGGGTAATCAGCACACAGATCCTCCTCCTCACCGGATCGATCCAAAGATCGAGGCAGGATGATCACTCCGACAACTCGATGCTTACCCTGTTTGGTAGTATGGTACTCCACAGTGATATCGTAATGGTTGTTGAGGTAAGGAATACCGCTCTCGTCGTCGTCTCGCTTCTCGTTTTCGTTATCATCCACATCATCGGTGTTGTCTGCGTTTCTGGCTTCGATTTCTCCCAGCTCAAAACCCGCAAAAAACTGTCCATCAGATCCAACCAAAGGTCGGCCTGCAGGGAGACCGTCAATGAACCAGTTCTGTGCGTATCCCTGCAGAATCTTCTTGTTGGTGAATCGCGCGGAAAACACGTCGTAAACAGGTCGGTTAGGACACAGCTGCTCGCACTGCTTGTCCTCCTTCATGTTGAGCACAAACGGCGAGTTGAAAATTCGGTCGCCAAACAGAATCGATCCCAGGGACTCGCTCTGCTTCTGAGGTTCTCCCAGAGGCTTGCAAAAGTTGAACAGCTCGTAGTAGTAGTCGTAGGGGACCACAGACTCAAGCTGACGACTCTCGGACAGAATCTGCCGAGGAGTAAGAGCATTGACAAGGAGAGGGACTTTCTGTCCGTCCTCATAGTCCGTAGGAGCCACACCAGGCAAGTAGAACGCGTGGCACAGCGACGCCAGAAGGAGAACCACAAAAGCCTGCATTGTTGATGAGAGGGAGTTTCGTCAAGACAAACTTACACGTAGTGCAGGGAGGTGCAGGGTGGGAAGATTAGTAAGCAGAGATGGGTGCAGGGAAATCCGAATAAATTGCGGTAAATAGTGAGAAAAAGGAAATCACGCGGTGGGGGATTTCCACTATTTGTGGTGATTTTTTCTTACATCTTGGCTGCTTTTTTGCCCCTGAACTGGACGCCAGTTGGCATGTCTTGGTTTTTGCAGGGGTGGAAAATTCGATTAGTCAGCTCAAAACGAAATACTAAGCTGCAAATAATCAGTTATTTATTGATTTTGGGGTGTTTTCATTGGGCACTTTCATGGGTGTAATTTATGATGGCAAAATTTTAACTATTTTTTTGTTCACATTTTTCATCGCCACGACGCGTCTCGTAAGGTAAATGCCTCAGAGTTTCTCCGAGAATTATCTCCGAGTATATCCGAGGGGATAAGGGTTTGTCGGGGATAAAAATTGAGAGCAATAAATGGAAAACATAGACGTGAGAATTACGTAAGACATGGCTGTGTTAGTCACAGTAGTTTGGGTATGTACTAATAGTGTGGGATGGTTGGTGTTAGACTAAGATAAGGTGATGTTAGTGTTAAGAGAAGGTTAAGTAAAGAGGGGAGAGCGGGGATGGAGTTTGTGGGAATTATTTGTATGTACGGAGGTGGGGTTTTTGGGGGATTCCTGGAGAGGTTGAAAAGGAGACTAGAATGATATAGGTATATTTTGTGGTTAGGCCTCTGGAAAGTCTTTAACGTGTTTATAGTTGGGCTTACGTCTAACTAATGCTCAAGTAAAGATAGTAAAAAAGTGATGGGCCTGAGAAAGATGGGAATTGGAAGAATGGACTGGCCAGAATGAGAAAACGACAGTGGCAAATCGTATTACAGTCTAAGTGTCATCTAAAACGCCACCCATTACCAAGATATTCCTTCAGTCTGACCTTCACAGATCTACGTTCAAGGCATGCATGAGCCTGAAGCTTCTTACTATGGCGTAAGAGGCTATGGGGTGTCTAAAATGTTCTGAGTATTTCCAAAACAGTCCCTTGTTGAAAGATTTTTTCAACACTGCCCCCTTTTCTTCCTTTCGAACAAATCCGTTCCTAGTGGAATGTTCTGGAGATGGATTTTGTTCTTTGGGAGCCCTCGTTTATGCAAAGATCTGCACTTTGTCTTGCCACTTCGGCTCTTCATGAACCCAATATACGTCCTCTCAAGAATATAAATACCGGTGTACTCTCCCTGTTTTTCTCTCATCAGAAGACAACAGTCTCTGCCCCTACACTCAGAGACAGTCTTCGAGAGCTGTTGGTTTTTGTGACGACGCAACTTTTGTTGCTGAGCAGACTCCAACACACCTCTCTTCATGCATCAGTGACTTGGAACGATGACGAGTGAAGATTCGCAATCTCCTCATGAGTTCCTTTTCTATGATGGTTCGCTACCAAGGGTGGAATTCCCAGCATGAGCAACACTTTGGGGTCTGCTCTACTGGTCCTGTCGCAAGGCTGTATTCCAGAAGTTTGCTGAGCGAAAGCTACGACACAAGCTGCAGAGTCGGATTAAACCGTACGAAGACGTGAAGCCGAGCGCAAGCAAAGCCGCCGAGTGAAAGGAAACCCCTCAGTACATGCCACTGGACGCAGAGCAACGATGAGACAGCTTCGCCAGCCTCTCAAGTTCTGTCTCCTTCAAAAGCTGTGACGGGCACGAAACATTGTCCATGAGCTTGCTATGACGGACACTAAGCGGTCCAGAGCACGATGATTGGGTAGCTCCCAGGGTGAAACTCCCAGCATGGATAACACTCCTGAATGATTTGGAGGGATGGACTGTCGATAGTCAGTCATATGTCCCTCCTTCTGCTACTGTCTACCAGTACACCAGGAATTCCGGTTAAGAGACACTGAAACGATCCAAACCTGATCCAGAAGTCCGCCTGAGCATAAGCGTCTGCAAAGACCGCCATTGAGCAAAGCGTTTGTGCCGATCCTGCCAAACCGCCAGAGTAAAGAGCCAGTCCGAGCCGCAACGAGCCAGAACTAGAGCCGCCGACCGACACAAAGCCATACACACCTCCTCTACCAACGAGCTGAAAAGCCGCCTGGAGCTGACGATGGTGAAACCCACCAGCCACCAGAGCAGGAGCCGTTGTTGAAGCGTCTGAGAAACGTCAAGTTATGCCAGCACGAAAGTGATTCTGTGAAACGATAACGTCAACGCTATAGGTGATACTGTGAACTGATTATTCAGAAGGCCAGCACCTTTGAGAGTGATCATGGGCCAGAGCCAATCAGTAAGAGCCAGAGCCATGTCGAACAACGAGTGTGACTGCCAATAAGAGCCAGAGCTGACAAGCCAGGGCCAATAAGAGCATGATAGTATAGAGCCTGAGCCAATGAGTGCTACTACGCCAATAAGAGCCAGAGCCACCAAACGAGCATAAGCAAGTCGGAGATCTTAAGATCTGATTCGCATTCAGAAAGGATGTAGGCCGTGGAACCTCGACCAAGGAGGATGTACACTTTGCCGAACCTTTAGTCTATAGTAAGAGGATGTAAGCCATTGAGCTGAACCTCTCGGGTAAATACATTTTGGACCATTGAGTCCCACCCAAATTTTCAATCGTAGTGTTTTTTTGTAGACATGTAACACTCGTCCCTTTAAAAGGTACCCAGAGATATAGTCTGTGAAATAACTGGCCCACAACGAACATGTTTGAGAGTGCTAGCTCGTATCACCGGTTATCTCCGGTCTTTTTGAAAGCGCTTCATTCTGCTAATGTATACACCTAAACAGACCAACTAATTTTTCCTAGCATCTCCCCAGCTACTGGCTACCCCCTAAAGCAGCTCATTTGTCGTTATCTCCTTTGCTCATCGATTTACAAAATGGACATATTCGGGAATCGAACCGACGAGATTTCAAATTTCTAGGTTCAGATTTAAGGTTTGATATCAAAATGGTTACCACTAGGCCACGAAAAAATTACCCTCTTAAGAAACCACCGGAGCTTGAGCACGTGACCACCCCACCGACAAACGAGATTGTGGGATGTCGTCTATAGTGTTTGCTAAGCTTTCTCGTTAAAATTGGTGTTGTTGTCGTCGTTTTCATTTTAAATTTGTTTCCGTGATATATCGTCGAATATAGATTTTACAAATTTCTAGTGTTGCTCATTGGAGTCATAAGAGCCGGGTGGCTCAGATTGTACTGACTTATGTTTGGTTGGAAGTAGTATACGGTTATAAATACGTTTGTAAGCTACCACTACCCTCAGGTACCAAATCCAATATAGCTCCGTCTTAAGATACCCTACAGGTAAACAACTATATCAACATTATTCCCCACCTTGGATAAGCAATGATCTCAAGTTTCAAGCCACTGACATTCTTCCCGTGTATTAGGGGATGATTTGAAGATTCGTGATGTTTGTATCGCGAGATTTTAGTTGACAAACACATTTGTAACTGGTTTCAGCTGTAAATAGGGTCCTGATATCTTTTCCTACTGTCTCTCTTGACTCATAATTAAGGAGTCCCAATCGATTAGTCTAAAGAATAACTGAAAATCCGAGACTTACGATCACTCTGTGCATTTTCAATGAGATTGCGGTTACAGAAGGTAAGAGAGAGCCTTATAGAGAAAAATCTATAATGATCTTTTTGGAGGGGTATTAGGGGAATAAAACTATGGATGTTGCTTCTGGGTAGGACTCATTTAGAGTAAGATACAAAGGGTTTAATATAGGAGATTACGGGTAGCGTTTCACACATTAATTATAGATACAATATATCGAATTACTAATATGATAGCTCTATCAGAACCGTCTTCGTCGTATGAATCCAATGAGAGACTCCAAAGTCTTATAATATCAATATCCACCGAAATATGCGGAAAACAAGTTCAAACGACGACAGCAACAGTGATATGAACGAAAACGCTTAGCGAGTACCATATTAGGCATCAGACGACCTCAAGGATCATTCCTATACCAATATCTCAACATGTGCAAAAATTCTAGTTTAGGACCTATGAAACCTTAAAAAAATCGTGCAGAAACGCAAGTAAACACAAAATAAATGGTACCATTGTGTTCGTTGGGAAACGGAGATCACTCCTATATCAATTACTTTGTGTTTCTAATTTCACAAATCCTTAACCCCTTCCAACATACCCAGGATTGGTGGCAGAGATTTGGGCTTTTAAGGTATTGTTTATTTAAGCTATGGGAGCATTGGTGAATTTTTTGGTTAAGATTGGCTACATTTCAAGTATTATTTGAAATAGTTTGTCGCCTAAAATACAGCCAATACTAACCAAAAAATTACCCAACGTCCCCATAGTTTAAATAAATAATACCTTAAAAGCGCAAACCTCTACCATCAATCCTGAGTATGTTGGAATGAGTTAAAGATTCGAAAAAATGAATCACGAATTAATTGGTATAGGAGTGATCGTCGTTTCCCGATAAACACAACTGTATCATTTATTTTATGTTTACTTGCATATCTGCACGATTTTTTTTTAGGTTTCGGGGGTCCTCAACTAGGATTTTTGGACATGTTGAGATATAGGTATGGGCGTGTTCGTTGAGGTCGTGTGATGCCGAATATGGTGCTCACTAAGTGTTGTCGTTCATTTCGCTCTTGCTGTCGTCGTTTGAACTTGAACTTAGCATATCTCGTCGAATATACATATTACAGGCTTCTAGCGTTTTTCATTGGATTCATAAGCCTCAGGCGGTTCGAATGATATTAACAAATCAGTTTTATTACCTCTTCTACATATGCAAAAGTGTTGTGTGCTACTGTATAGCTCGTGTACCAAAGCAAACGTATCTCACCCTAAATTCACTCTACAAGAAATTAACCGTACCAAGTTTAATCCCTTTGCTGTACTAAACAATGCGTAAAAGTCCCAAACTTTTAGAATTCATCTTGGTTATTTGGAGATGGTTTGAAGACTAGATTTATATATCGCAAGTCATTGGTTCACAAAACACACATATACCTGCTCTATGACGACATACAGAGTTCCACGTTAATTGATGATTCTGAACTAATTCCTTTCCGTAGAATCCACTTTCATTTGAAGCTATGAGCTACTCCTATTATGATTCTTTTGAGCGGGATCTTGTGGGACAGAAACTAGCTGTCCATGTAGACTTCCAAAATCAATTTAAACAGCACAAACAGCCTGGGATAGCTAAATATGTGTTTACTCTTCATGCGAGAAAACTCTTCCTATCAATACAGCGGCTCAATGGGCAAAATACCTCCAACTCCGAGACGTGCGATCACTTAATACATTATTCGTGTTGAAGGAGCCAAGGGACATTTCCTGAACAAGATACAAAAGTGATATTGTAGAGGGAAACGTGGGGAACAAACATGTATAAGTGGCTTACATACAGGATTCTTGTAGAGTGAGATATGCGAGGTTTAGTAAAGGTGAATTCCATCTTGGAAAGAGCCATACTCATCGGGTATGAGATGAATCAACAAAACAAATGTAGTATGAGAGTCTGGCAGGTTCATAAATGTCTAATCTTTTTCATTTTTGTCGATCAGAATTAATTTTATTTAATTTTATTTATTTGATTTTTCGAATTAATTCAAAATAATACAAAATAATTAAAATAAATTATAACTCGCTGCTACAGTAAGCTACACACTTGTAAGTCTGTTCACGTGTTCCAAAAGATCTAGTACACTTATTAAAGGCATATTTACGCAGATACCTGTTATATCCATGAATTCTCATCAACTTTCGTTGATTTTCCTTTCATCAACTTCCAGAACTCAGCACAAAACATCGTCCAACTCCTCTAAACTCTTCAGCACTGTTTAACTACCTCTTTGATGAGTCCATTTATAGCCCATTTACTCCCAATTACCTCCACAAACGTTACATTCCGTTACTCCGATTCATTCTAATTTAATTCAAAAAATTGTCCAAGAATATTGATCAGAACACGACTTTATTGGTACCACAAGAGTCTTCTGGGGTATGTCATTCTAACGGATAACTTTATAAGCCTCTAATAAGAGTTCTCGATGAGATATGACGCAATCGAGGCGAAACGAAGACAGCAACGGAAATTAGAACGAAAACACTCAGCCACAGATATAAGCGGATGAATACACCTTGGGATGTATTTGGGCACCTTTCACGTGTAAAAAAGTGTTAAAAGCTATGATACTGGAGAAAATATCTCCAACTCCAAGACGTGCGACATTATTGAGGATGTCGGAAGCGAGGGAGATTTTTTGGGACAACATGAAACAGATGAGATTGTAGAGAGTGATGAGGGGAGGAAAACTGCAGAGGTGGCTGGCGTATAGTATTTCTGTAGAGTGAGATATGTTAGATTTAGTAGATCATCTCGGAAAGAGTCGTACTCACCAGATATAAAGCGAATCAACAAAAAAACTGTTGAATGAGAGTCGAACAAACCGATAAACGTCTAATCTTTTTCAAATTTGTCGATCAGAATTAATTTTATTTAAATCGAATTTTCAGATTTTTCAAAATAATTCCAAATAATACGAAAAAATTAAAATAAATTATAACTTGTTTCTACGTTATCCTATACAGTTGCAGATCATCTCACAAGTCCAGACAGGTCTACCACACATATGAGAGGCATATTTACACATATAACTGTTATATCCAAAGTATTATGTTGTGTTTTGCTGTTGTTGTCGTCGTTTTGAATCTATTTGTGATTTATCTCATTGAATATACATATTACAAGTTTCTAGAGTTGAAAATTAGAATCACACGCCCCTGACGGTCCGGATGATAATGATAAAGTCGCATTCAGACTAATATTACGTGTATAAAGAACCTATGAGTTACCAGATCTCTCCTGCACCAAACTGAACGTATCTCACTATAGGTGCATCCTACAAAAATTCTGCACATAGAGATATAATCCCCGCGTTCCCCTTTACAATCCCATTAGCTTGAATTAGCTTGGAAACTTCTCCCTCACTTTCTTAATCCCCAATCGCATCCAAGAACTCACTGCTGTGGGATTATTAGATAATGTATTAAAAAAAAACAGAATTTTGAAAGTGAGACTGTTTCTCCATGCAATAACAAGGCGGTAGGTGCAAGTCACACATCTGGCTATCTTATTTGGCTTGTTTTTCTATTCAATCCCTACCATTTTTGTCTGTGGTGTTGCTTGTTTATCCCGGCAGTGCTATTTTATTCAATTCATTTATTCAATATTACATAATTACATACTCCTCCGCCTACTCCTTCTTGTCCTCCTTATCCTCCTTCTCGGTGGTAATAATAGCGGCACTCTGCCATCCTCCAGCAGCAATAGCCAAGGCATGCCCCTCAAGCTTAATCTCAGTGGGCTTGGACAAGATAATATCCATACCATTCTCCTTGGCACCGTCGTTTTTGAGCACCTCCAAGGGCTGTCCCAGTCCCAAATCTCCACACGATTTGGACTCACAACCCCACGCCAAAATCTTACCACCTTCCATAAGCGCCAAAAAATGGTGATCGCCTGCAGCTACTGAAATACATCCCTTTTGCTGAAGCTCAGGAATAATCAGGGGTTCAGTGGCAGCATCCAGTTTCGTGTTGGGTGTCACAAACACGTTTCCACGGTCGGAAATGAACGCAAACTGGGTCAAGTTGCCCGTCAGTTTGGTGAATTTCGGCTCAACCTGCCAATTCGACAGTTTCAGCTTGTTCATAAAACCGTCTAGACGAACAGGACCAGCACCAAGATTGTGGACATCAATCACATGAGCATCTCCCTTACGGTCAATGCACACAATGGAATCTCGACCAACGGCAACATCCACAATCTCGTTCTCACCAGTGAGGTTTGTGCCCTTGACGACCACGTGATCCACCTGCCGCACAGGAGCCACATTAGTCCGCGAAATTCCGTCCCACACCACCAGACCCACACCTTCCACTACAGCAGCAGCCTTTTCCCAGCCTCCAGCAATCTTCAAAATCGTCTTATCGCCAAACTCAAACTCCAATCGGGCAGCAGGGTCGTAAAAAGTCTTGTCCCACTGCCAGATGTGGTTGTCGCTGTCGAGAGCGAGAGCACGTGACCGTCCAGAAGAGATGGCCACGATTTTGGGAGACTGACCTTCGGGGAACTTGAGCAGCCAGTGTTTTCGCACATCGTTGGCGTCCTCAGAGCCGTCATCTGACTCGTCCTTCTTAGCGGCATCACGCGAGGCTGTCATGATGGCGTCTCCTTCTTCTGTTGTACGGGGAACAACAGGTCCAATGCCATGTCCCAAAGGAGGTAGTTGGGTAGCGGGCTCGCTGTTATCTCCTCCGTACATGCCCGTAGTGGCAGGTGGGGCGGTAGTGGCAGGAGGGGCAGGTCTGGATCCAGGTTGAGGATCTCTGTTTGTCTCCTCATTAGGAGGAACAGGCTGTCCACCTCTAAAGACACCTCCGATTCGGAACGGAAACGGGCCTCGGCCTCCAAACATGCCTGCTCCTCTGGGGTTTCTAAACGGGAACACGTTGGGGTTTCGGGTCACCATTCCGGGAATGTACGGTGCTCGTCCATGTTCAGAAATACCGCCAATACCGTAGACGTGTCCCTCAATGTCAAGTAGCACAAAACCCCAGCCTCCAGCAGCAATATCAGACACCACCAGCTGTCCCAGTCCACTCACCTGAGTCGGTTTGCACACTCCATTGAGCGTTTTGCTCTCACTAGGCACGTGAGTGAGATTGAGGCCCAGCTTACCTCGTCCGTTTTGGCCCCAGGTAAACAGCCCAGAGCGGGCTCGAACCTGGTACATTTCAGGCCACTTGTGTGTCGTCAGGGGGTTCTCTCCAAACGTCTGCAGGTACAGATCGTGCCACACCGAGGGAGAGTTTGCGGCCTCATTGAGCTGTTTGTTGGTGAGAGAGACGTTCTTGATGTCGTCAGGAGACAACAACGGGAACACGTGATGGATCAGAATGTCCCTGTTGAGCAAGTCGTTGTTGGACATGATGTGGTGTGTATGAAATGTGGGCTCAGTGGCGATAACCAACCTTATGTAGGAAGTACATGCAGGCGGTGGCAAATGACGTCGTGAATGTGATTACGAAAAAAATAGATGCTGACGTGGCAGAAGTCACGTGAGAGGTATTACTCAGTGTCAATTGAGTCGATTGAAGTGGTGGATGGGGGTCTGAGGTGTTTGTGGATGCAGTAATATGGTGTTTTGTTAAGCTCTGCTTTGTACGGCACTTCACTAAGCTTTATGTGAGCGTCTGATAGCAACCTTCAGTGTTGTTAGACTGGGAAACGCTACAAGGTACTAAATAATGTGAAAGTACTACCCGTTTACTCGTAATGTCATGTTTCCTAACAAATATAAAATATTACATCTTCTGGTTATACAGACATGATCAGGATATTTTGCCTATAACTAAAATCCTAACAAAGTTGCAATTAATCATGATATTCTATTTTGTGGAATATAATTGATTTGAAAAGCCTCCAAACCGAATATTTGTTTATAAAAAGGCGCTATTATTTCGATTTATTTCATATACTCTCTAGTATAGTCACAATAGTCTCCACAGAACTCCAAACAATATCATCTACTTTCATACTGTCCTGGAATGTCTAATAGTAATAATAAAGAGATCATATACTGTACAAGTAGATATCATTCAAATCAGAAAATGGAGAAGATTCCAAAAATATATAGAAGCCTCCAGGATATATCATTAAAACAAGTAGGACGTAGTAATACACATTTAAAACGTCTCTATCTCAGTCAAAAGTTATGGGATTTTAAAAATAAAAGCACCCATCAGCTCTAAGACCCCCAATTAATGTAGTGGAGGCATACAAAAACAGAAAAGTTCCGTCTAACTCCTCGAAAACCCCCCACCATCTCCCACCCTCCAAACCTTAACCCTTTTAAAGCCCCAAATTTCGACAATTAAATGGTGGCGTCCGAGAGAATGCCAGGCTAAGTTCATGCACGATTTGAAGCTAAATTTCAAGACGAAAAAACTGATAAAATGGACGTATCTCGATGATTATTGCTTATATTGATACAAAAATCGGGAATATTACGTAAACATATGAGCTTCATTGATTTAGTTACATTTTAGTCTTCTTAGTATCACGTGGGACCAATTATATGGCATTTCGATGAAAATGCCCCGCTTGCATAAACCTTAGTTCACATGCACGCCGGGCTGGCAACTCGAAACCTTATTAGTGTGGGGTAATGCAACGTGGAGAATTTTGGAAAGTGGCTATGGAGAGCCACGGTGGAGATAGAAAGGTAAGGAGAGTGGTAGCGTGGTGAGAAAAGTGAGGGAGTTGATTGGGGGTGGTTCAGGGTGGAAGATAGCTCTGGAGGGGTAATTTTTTTTTGAGATTACTGAGCCCTTGTTGAAACAATTTGTTGGAGTTTATTAACGAATAATGTCAGCGCTACACCCTAGAAATTAATATGAGTTCCCCAGAGAGACAATGTTACAATTCTACAGATCACTACAACACACTCAATTATTCAATGTCATCAATCATTTTATATATACTTGCTATTGTTATCCTTGGCGTAGTGAACGTCACCCTATAAGACTCTCGTTTTGCTCGAGTCTTACATTCTCCACACACCAAACCCAGTCTCCTCCTTCTCTCGCACACCTCCTCTCGATGCCTCAAGTGCAAGTGCCAGGTACTTTCTAGTATCCTCAGGCTTAATCACACCATCATCCCACAGTCTTGCGGAGCCAAACTCAGCCATGGACTCGTGCTCGACTCGCTCTCTGAGAGCATCAGCGTGACCCTTCTCAGATCGCACACTCTCCATGACCTGAGCCAGCTGCTCAGCACCCATGACGGCGGTTCGAGAGTTGGGCCAGGTGAAGAGGAATCGAGGGTCGTATGCACGTCCACACATTCCGTAGTTTCCAGCACCGTAAGATCCACCAATCACAACAGTGAATCGCTCAACACCAGATCCAACCACAGCGTTAACGAGCTTGGCACCGTTCTTGGCAATACCGCCTCGCTCAGCCTCAGAGCCGACCATGAATCCGGAAATGTTCTGCAGGAAAACCAGGGGGATGTCTCGCTGCTTACACAGCTGGATGAAATGGGCACCCTTCAGAGAAGACTCAGAGTAGAGAGGACCGTTGTTGGCGAGAATACCCACCTTGTGGTTGTGAATGGTGGAGAAACCACACACCAGGGACTCTCCGTACTTGGCCTTGAACTCGGAGAATCGAGATCCGTCGACAATTCGAGCAATAACCTCTCGAACATCGTAGGAGATTCGCAGGTTGTCTCCAACAATACCGCCGAGCTCAGAGGGGTCGTAGAGAGGCTCCTCAATGGTAGCGGGGGTCTGGTTGTAGGTCACGTGATTTTTCTGGGGGTAGTTGAGGTTCTTGACGCACTCTCGCAGTCGCTCAATACCCTCCTGCTCAGACTCGACAAGGTAGTCAGTGACACCGGAGACAGAAGAGTGCATCTCTCCTCCTCCAAGGTCCTCAGCAGAGACAATCTCTCCAGTGGCGGCCTTCACGAGGGGAGGACCAGCAAGGAAGATATGTCCTCCTCCCTTGACGATAATGGACTCGTCAGACATGGCAGGAACGTAGGCACCTCCGGCAGTGCAGGGACCGAGAACCAGAGCGAGCTGGGGGACCTTGGCGGAAGACATTCGCGACTGCTGGAAGAAAATTCGGCCGAAATGGTTGTGAGAGGGGAACACGTCAGCCTGGTGGGGCAGGTTGGCTCCTCCAGAGTCGACGAGGTACAGACAGGGCAGCTTGTTCTGCATGGCGATCTCCTGGGCTCGCAGATGCTTTCGCACGGTAATGGGGAAGTAGGTTCCTCCCTTGACGGTGGAGTCGTTGGCGACAACCATACAGGTGACACCGTTGACCTGTCCCAGACCGGTGATGATACCTCCAGCAGGCACCTTGTCCTTGCCGTACATCTCGTGACCAGCCAGCAGAGAGAGCTCGACAAACGAAGTGCCAGGATCAATCAGAGCGGTGATTCGGTCTCGAGGCAGAATCTTGTTCTTGCCCAGATGCTTGGTCTTGATCTTCTCGGGGATGAAAGCGGGGTCGGTCACCTGAGCGTGAATACCAGCCAGCTTGTCGGCCAGCACCTCAAAGCCCTTCTTCTTCTCGGCAAAGTCGGCACTCAGAGGATCGATTTTCGACTGGATCACATTGAAGTCGGTCTGCTTGGGGGAAACATGCTGGTGGAGAGATCGGAGGAGAATGGGCCGGCTCAAGTGGGCCAGGCGAGCATGGGAAACGGCTCGCAGTTGTGTTCGAAGCATTGTGTGTTGTGGTGTAATATGGTGTTGGGGTAAAGGGGATATATATACATGGGAGAGTTACATGGGAGGTGTAGCGGTTATTGACCCCACAAAGGTTAATTTTCGGGCGAAGTTCGGCCTACATATGGAGGTGTGTAGCGACCTTATCCAACGTCATAGAGCTAAACCAGTAGGTGCGTTCGACGTGAAATCGAAAAACAAACAAAATGCCCTTACTGGCTTGCCTCTACGATTCATTTGGCACCTCTGACCACCCGCCGACTTCCCCCCGGATATCGAGCCAAACCTTATTTCCCCAGACTTTGTCCCATACTTCACATCTCTCCCAACTATATTTATACACCTTTGGTCCCTCCGTCTGAACACCACACAACATGCTCCGAACCACTCTCAAACACCTGCAAAAGACCACCCGAGTCGCCCACGTGGCCCGATTCGCCCCCGTCACTCCCCGTCTGTACTCCACTGACACCAACGGCTCAGGCACCGGAATGGAGGAGATTGAGGAGCTGCGACAGGCCGCCATTGACTTCTGTGCTGCCGAGATCACCCCCGAGATCCAGGAGAAGACTGATGTTGACAACGCCTTCCCCAACCACCTGTGGGAGAAGTTCGGAGAGGCCGGATTCCTCGGTATGACTGCTCCTGAGAAGTACGGAGGTCTCAACCTCGGCTACCTCGCTCACTCTGTTGTGATGGAGGAGCTGTCTCGAGCCTCTGGTTCCATTGCCCTGTCCTACTCTGCTCACTCTCAGCTGTGCATCAACCAGCTGTCTCTGCACTCCACCCCCGAGCAGGGAGAGAAGTACCTGCCTGATCTGATTGCCGGTAAGAAGATCGGTGCTCTGGCCATGTCCGAGGCCGGTGCCGGTTCCGATGTCGTGTCCATGAAGACCACTGCCAAGAAGGTCGACGGTGGCTACGTTCTCAACGGTACCAAGATGTGGATCACCAACGGTCCCGACGCTGACTACATGGTTGTTTACGCCAAGACTGATCCCGCTGCCGGTGCCCGAGGAATCACCGCCTTCATTGTCGAGAAGGGCATGGACGGTTTCTCCTGTGCTCGAAAGCTCGACAAGCTGGGTATGCGAGGCTCCAACACCGGAGAGCTCGTGTTCGAGGACGTGTTTGTCCCCGAGAAGAACATTCTCGGCAAGCTCAACGGCGGTGTCTACGTGCTCATGTCCGGTCTTGATCTCGAGCGACTCGTCCTCGCTGCTGGCCCCATTGGTCTGATGCACCGAGCTCTTGATGAGGCTCTCCCTTACGTTCACACTCGAACCCAGTTCGGCAAGCCCATCGCTCACAACCAGCTGCTGCAGGGTAAGTTGGCCGACATGTACACCGCCTTTGCTTCTACACGAGCCTTCCAGTACCAGACTGCCAAGGCCGCTGACCAGGGCATGCATACCTCCAAGGAGTGTGCTTCTGTCATTCTGCTTGCTGCCGAGCAGGCCACCCAGGTTGCCCTCGACGCTATCCAGTGTCTTGGAGGAATGGGCTACATGATGGAGACCGTTCCCCAGCGACTTCTGCGAGACGCCAAGCTCTACGAGATTGGTGCCGGTACCTCTGAGGTCCGACGAATGCTCATTGGACGAGCTTTCAACAAGGACTTTGCTTAATCGAATTGTCCGAACAAATACCGTTAACCACTTGAAAACCGATTTTTCGCCGAAAAATCGACTTTCTGATTTCCGACTTTTGTCCGACGGAGAAAATCCGGCGGAGCATCGTCGGGTTTGTATCTAATAAAATATGTATCTATGAGAAAGCACTAAAGTAGAGTTGAATGTGGAGATGAGCTATAATATTAGACTGAACTAGAGATGATGTGACGTTGGGTGAGTGAGGTCATAGTCTCATGATCTTCACACCGAAGCAGTTCATGATACTGAAGCCGTTTATATACTGCATAACAGTTGAGCTGTCTGAAGCTGAAGTGTCAGAGTGGTAGTAGAGTCGTTTGATAGACACTCTTTATAAAGCCGGTTAGTCTCCAGTACAAAGAAAGAGGTCATCAGAGATGTTTTCCTACTTGTAGTCTTTCACTTTCTTGTTAGTTGCCATGAATTGTGGTTTGATAGAGTAATTTGATGAAGCTGTCTTCTGTATTAAATACAGTAGAAATGGCTATACAAGAACAGCTGTCAAGATGACTGAGCACTGTGTTCAAGATCGTAGCATGGTATAGTTTCATAAAGCCGTTAAGATACGAGCAGACAAGGGAGGCATTGTCTTTAGCTAACCTTGGCTAAGCTGATCAGTACAGACCATAGCTACCACTCCATAGTAAGAAGAGTGTAGCTTATTAACACGCATGTCATATCTGATGGAGAACAGGCTACTGTGTTGTAATATAGAATAGTTTGTTCAGTTGTCGGTCTGTACCAGGGTGCTATATAAGCTTAAGTAAATTCCATGTAGACTGAGTGCATTGCAGTTGAAAAATTGTACAGATTATTGTGTCTCACTTGTCAGCTCAGTTACACTCCATGATACAGCTTCAGGAGGTCAAAAATAACCACTTAATGCTTACTAATCTTGTATTTGTGCTTATACTGCTTAAACATCCCGAAATCAACCCGTTGAGACTCCTCCCTCGTCTGTTGAATAATCGATCTAAATTTCAAGACAATGCGTTACCCCGCAAAAACCTTATTTTAAATTTTCAACTCTGCAGGTTGGGTTTTTTGGGTGCAGTTGGGTCCCCCAGTGTTGGAGATACAGGGCCATATAGTAGAGGGAAAGTGTTCGTCTCGTGACATACATATGATTACCATTTTCTAAATTCAGGTTTGGGCCATAATCAGGAAAGTTATATACATTTCAATACTTTTAGAGCCATATATCAACGACTAAACACCCAATCCTCGGCCAAAGGCTTTTAATGTCTTCAGATCTATTAAAATACCGCTGAATATACGCCCATTTCAGTTTAAATGCCGCTGCTCAAAAGCAGCACCTTCAAAAGCCGGTTGCATATAAGCTTAACTAATTGGGCTTGACGACGATATCATGAGTAGCCGTGCAGATCAACAAATGACTATGACTTGTGTATTTTTTTGACATCTCAACAATCTCCAAAACTCAAAATATCTCCTAGAACTCCTCATTTTCCTCTCATCTACGGGGATCATACTGAACCATTATGCAGACAACTTTTTCAACTAATCGCCAACTAAACCTTACCTTTTCGCCAAATCTCCCCTAACTAGCCCAATACTGCTCCAAATTTATTTCTGAAATTATTGACGTGACTACATAATCTCAAGCTATCCAAGAATACTAACAACTCATCACCTTAATCACCACTTTCCTCGTAACTGAATTTCCCCGCAGATCACCGTTCATGCAAGGATCCACATTCCGTCCATTGCCATTACCGAGATTTTCAAAATGAAAAATTTCGCGAAAAAAATCATCGCAGAGCAATGCGGCTATAGGTGGCGAAAAGGGTGTCGGCGGGTAACGTTTTGAGTGGTATTTGAGTGGGTTGAAGATGTATTACGTAAGTGAGTGGAATTTTTCAGTGGAAAAAGAGGGTGAAATGGGGGATATCTCAATGTACTACGTGTTTATATAGATAAAAAGGAAGCTATATGAGAATATTCGAATGGTATTCATCCTATTCAAATATTTCCAATTTTGGGGGAGATATGACTTTACCGAGTTACCTCCGGTAGGTTCAATGAATGGTAATAAATTAAAGTTTACAGCTGCCACAAGAAGAGTGAAGGGGTTGTATGAAAAGTGGGTATGTTTGTGTGGGCAAAGGTGAATATTAGAGTGGGATATTTATAAACCAACGATTGTGGTTCTAGTAGTCTAGTTTTTGTGTCATTGGAATGTCTGTAAGGTACATTTCCCGTGGTTAGTTGGGGTATGTAAAGTAAGAGTTGTATATACTTGACTGAGTTAACTAAAAGAAGAGAGAAGATGTACAACAGGAAGGAATATTTATATAAATATGATAAAATGCTGGTAATTATTATAGTCAGCGAAAACAAATTATCTGTATTTTATAAAAATTCTCTAATTCATCTATCTCAATATACCTGCGATCGGGTGCATTTGTTAAGCTGCATTCTCCTACTTATGAATACTAACAATATTTGTTAAAAAAACACGACACCCTCCAAACGCCCCAAAATAGATGCAAACACAAAGAAATCACTCTGATATCACACGGCCCACCCTTATAATCACACCACAACTCCCTACCACCTCTCAGCTGATCAGATAATCTCCGTACAGGTATACGTTTCATTTAAGACATTTGCAAACGTTATGGCATCTGATAATCAGAATGGAGTATTTTAACGAGCAAATATAAATGCTAGAGATGCGAAAGAAAAGGAAGGAGACTAAGTAAACAATTTTGGGTCGATCCCCCTTACTAGAATTGCTCCACCACTTTTGTGGCACTCAGAATCAAGCTTCCGAAATAACGGAAGTAAAACCTCCAAACCTTAACGGAGCTGGAATTAAAAGCTGAAAAGCGGATGTAAAAGCAGCATATAAAACGCGTGCCAACAAATGAAGCGGCTCAAAAAAAAACAGTCATGACGCACAAAGATCGGCTCGGTAAGATTATGTGTACAGTAGTCACTTCCGAAATTAATTGCCCGAATCACACCGACTAGCTGGTTTGTAATTAGATTGATCTACTGTCTTAAACTCATTGAAGGAGACTAGTGGCAATGGTACGAGTATTACATGTGCTTTCGTAGTAGTCGGCTAAAATTCGGCTCTTTTTTTTTTCCAGTGTTTTTTTCGCCCTTTTCAATCTCCGTCTTGGCATTGACATCTGTGTGCTTGTCGTGACATGCCCCATTTTTTTTTTAATCCCAACCTTCGGAGTCCGTCGTCTAATTTTGTTATCTTGTCAACCCTATCTAACTCTGTACTACAAGCCACAATTGCGTGATGCGAGCCCGTAACTGGCAATATTCCGTTATCTATTCCATCTCCGCGTCTATCTATTTAATCTGGGATGCTTTTGATTATATTTGCACCATCCCTGGTTGCTCAGTACTCTGCCTACAAGCTGCACACTTGTTTCCGCCACAGCGGTAAGTTTGAGTCTGTTGCTGCATGAGTGAAAAGATGAGATGGATAAGATAACACTAGTGGAAGGCGCTAGCACTCCTGCACACACCACAACAACACCAGAAACGTCTTCAAACGACATACCAGCAGCTCAGTATCACTGCCACACACCTGACACGACACTGCACAAACACAGTCTACCCGACGACCTTATTTTCATCTTCCATTCTCGTTCTTCTTCTACATGCCACGAATTCTGGCACAACCAGGACCGGGGTCACGGTACCCGATCTGGCGAGGCGACAACCCGTTTGAGGACGAAAAGCAGACGGAGAAAATGATCGAGGCGGTCTACCGGTCACGGGAGTACGCGCAGATCTACATGTTTACGCTGCTGGGGCTGCTGGTGCTCCATATGGTGCGGTACAATGGCCGAAAGCTGTATCTGTGGGCACAAAAGGGACACGCGCAACAAAGACGGTTTTTGAATTTCCGCTTTCTGCGCAAAATCGACCAGTGCCTGCTGTACCATCCCGAAGGGGAAGGCCGGCTGGATATCGCTACGCATCTGGTGAGTGTGATATTCATGGCTGCCACGGTGTTTCTGCTGTTCTACGACATTCCAAACGTGATTATCTACGGCTTTAGATCCGGTTTTGTCATTGCCATCAACTTTCCGGTGCTCTACATTTTGGGCGCGAAAAAGACGCCCTTGTCATTTCTGGTGGGATGGTCATATGACCAGCTCAATGTGTTCCATCAGGTGGTCGGCATTGCGTGCGTCTATGCGTCACTTCTTCATGCAGCCGTCTTTGGCTACTACTTCCATCCGCTCTACTTGCTGACCGAGTGGTGGTCTCTCTGGGGCATTATTGCGTTTGTGGCGTTTGTGGCGATTGGTTTGACGAGCAATCAGAGATTCAGAGAAAAACACTATGAAGTTTTCTATGTCATTCATGTGGTGGGCATGATTCTTTCGATAATCGGTCTGTACTGGCATATCACTGCAGCTCGTCCATTTGCAGTAGCTGCAGGTTTGTCGGTGGTGTATGACAGACTGGCGAGAGCTGCTGATGGATACAGAGTTGCCAAGGGATATCTCGAGCTCCACAGTGGTGATACTATTGTGGTCAAGATTCCAAAGTCTCAACCGAGACAATTGGTCAAGAAGTTTGAGTATTACAACATTTCGAACCCGTTGAACCTCTTTGTGTTTGTTTCTAACGTCTTTGTACGACTCCTGAACGCTGCCATCTCCATTATCAACCACCAGACCAAACTCAAGTGGCACTCTGGACAACACATGTTTATCACTTTTGTCAAGTGTCGTTTGTTCGAGTCTCACCCGTTTACCATCTCTTCCTCTTACGACCATGAAGACAACCTGGAGTTTATCATCAGAGTGAGAAACGGCTTCACCAAGTCTCTCAAAGAGAAGCTCCTTAAACGCATGGAAGATGCAGGCTCTGAAAGGGATCCCAGAAGTATCACCTGGACAGTCATTCTGCACGGTCCTTATGGAGTGAAGCCGCTGGGACTGTTTCAACCTGGTGACAAAGCTCTACTCAACACTGGATCTACTTCCTATGGTTCCATTGCGTCTTCTGTAGGTACTACATGCACCAGGAAGATTCTGTTGATTTCTGGAGGTTCAGGAGTGGCTTTCACATACCCTCTGATGCTGCAGTTGGCTCACCAGAAGAGAGAAGTGGAGTTCATCTGGATCGTACCAGATAGATCATATGCTACATGGGTGGATCTCAGTCATCCTAGAGTTCAGAATGCTTCTGTTCTGATTCATGAGACTAAGAGCCAAGGAAGACCAGATATCACACAAATGGTACAGACGAGGTTGAAGGGAAGCACGTCACATGACTGGGTGTGTGTTTGTGGACCGGATATGTTGTTGAGACAGGTGAGAAATAATGTGGCGGAGTTGAGAGGAGAAGGTCAGAGTGTGGAGTTGTTTGCTGAGAGGTTTGGGTGGTAAGGAAAAGAAGAATTCCGAAGGAATTTTCTTTTGCTTGCATACTACGATACAAAGGAAATTCCCTATTCCATACTGTTCTTACAGGTTCTGGTAACCTTACGGCATCTAAATCTACTCTCTCTGACACTCTCTTTACTCTGACACTCTCTGGACGTTTGGACACTCTACAGGTACCTGGTGGATGGTATCAATGCTGTTGTGTTAACTTTCTTTACTGTGACACTCTTATGACAGACGTCTTCTCTGATGAGCACTGACAGCTTCTAAATGCATCTGTCTGTCTCTCCGCGGACTTCTCTGACGTGCTTCTGACAGTCTAGATGTCCTGTCTGGTGTCTTTTGACACTCTTCAGGTATTCTGACGTTCTCTGACTCAGCAGTGCTCTCATACTTCCTTGCTGATGCTCTAGACCCTTCTACATGGTCCAGTGACCCAGGTTCTGTATTGCCACATACTTCCAGATACTCAATGCGTCATCTGAACCGATCTTGGCATTTCAGCAGTTCGGAAGCACTGTCATAGACGTGATGCAGTGTTCTAGAGCACTTCTGAGGCTGTGCTATTTAGCGCCCTGTGCTTCAGTTCTATAGCAGTGTCTTCTACCTACTCAATGGAGATGTTGCAGTGGATGCATCTGGTGATATAGATGATCTTGGCATCTTCCGTGGAACATATCTTGGCGGTATCTGCACATTGTTTGTGCATCTGTTGCACTCTTTATGCACACTCTTTATCTTCATGATGCCTCAACTGGTTCTGGCAAGTGCAACACCACCACCCTCCTTCCACCTACCTCACTAGACAGCCGCTCGTTCCGGACAAAAAAATAGATATTTATATAATAGATCAATGAATCCTCATATTCAGTAATAATCACAGTCACTCCAACATGAAACTCAGTACCATCTTTGCCGTTTTTGCATTCACCGCACCCGTAACCGCCCAGCGAGGACACGGAAACTGGGGTGGAAACCACCAGAACAACCCCAACCAGAACAACCAGGGCCCCAACTACCCTCAGTCCAAGGGGTTCCAGTACGAGCTGCGAGCTTTTGCTCCCGGTTCCAAGCTCCATAACCAGCCTGTTGAGATCAAGGGCAAGAACATGGAGCTCGATGAGAAGAAGCGAAAGCCTGGTTTTACTGTCGAGTACCACAACTCCAACGTCAACATCAACGACCGAGGCTGGAGAAAACAGCGAAAGCACGTTGTTGTCGATGGACAGGGCAAGCTTGTTGTTGAGGACGGATGGGGACGACCTTTTGTGTACAACCACTGGGAGTTCACTGGAAACCAGGAGACCACCATGCCTTTTACTTGGAACGGAGTGAACCAGTTTTACTCTTGTCGAAACGGTCCTATTTACGCCAAGCAGGGATCTGCAAAGTGTAGAAACCCTACGTACTTCCAGTTGATTGGATACAGAGCTTGAGAGGACTGGTTGCACTAGTTGAACACATTACATTGATATAACTCTTAATATTTTAACACTTTAAACGATTCGCTCAGTACCTCAGATGAGAGTACTGTACAGTAGCTTATGGAGTTAAGTAGAAACCCGCTCCATAAATCTATACATATGTTATGGTGGTTTCTGAAATTAATCTGTTTAGTTTATGCTTTAATCCAAGGCAGGAACCCATTCCATAAATCTACGATATATGCTATGATGCTGTCTGGCATTCATTAACATTCATTTAACTGACAAAAGAATGAGCTACAGTAATGGCAGGAGAAATTGAACAACACTTTTGGATTCACCAAGGTCTGTAGAGTCTTGATACACATTACCATGGTATATCTTAGTGTCCTATCTAACACCATAAATCATTAAAGCCATGTCAGAATTCATAAGCTATTCTATTCATGAATTCATTTGGGGTTTAATCTCAGTTGTATGGCTTTATATCACCTATACCCAAACTGCCATACTCTTGTCAAAACTTTTATATATACTCGAGCCCCCCCTTGGAAAAGAGCATCTGCCATCCTACCCTTCCACAATGTCTGCTACTATCTCTACCATCCTTCCCTCTCAATACTACCAGGTCGGAGGCGTTAAAAAAGAGTCATTTGTGTCTCTGTACACCGTTGAAGTCACTTCTACTGAGTCAGAGTCACAATCAGAATCCGAGTCAGAATCTGACTGGAGTGACGCTGATGACGATGAGTGTGACCAATCTGCTTTTTTCAAGCCTGCCGTGATTCCCGTGCCGTATTTCAGACCTCTGTATGTTCCTTCAAAGTCGTACAAAGAGCACAAAAAGGCCATGCGGTTTTCTCCTTACCATAGACGGTGATCATTGGATTCTCGTTAACACTGTACATAGACAATATTTATCAAGCAAGTCGTGAAGTCGTAGGTTGACACTGTTGTTGAAATCGTCCTTTTGAAGTGTGGTGAGTCCATGGACACCTTGGTACTAGCTTTGGGTTGTGCACATTGCCGAAACCTGTCGTATTACTGTATAGCTGGGGCAAAAAAGAAAGCCCGACGTGGGGCTTGAACCCACAGCCTTGAGATTAAGAGTCTCACGCTCTACCGATTGAGCTAGCCAGGCAGCTGTTGGTCCGGCAAGGTGAGAACTGTTTTGCGGCGGAAAAAACGCAAAAAAACGGCGAAATTACAGAAAATTAGAGAAGAAAAAGCTGTGGTAGTCATTTGAGAAGCAGTTAGAGATGATTGATTTATCTTGCCTGGCAAAAAAGAGACAAAAAAGTGGAAAATTGAAGCTGCGCTGTAACCATGCAGGTATCTGTGCTTAACCCATTTATCCCACCCTATATGGATCCTACAAAAGAGCCACATTCAGAAGCTTGCTACCCTCGCTCTCCTTTACAATCTCATTTGTCTCTTTCTACATACTCCTTGTACATCACTCCGTTTAGAGAAGTATCGACTCGCACTGAGAGCTCAGTGATAAGGGTAAGAAAAAAGATTCACGTGATAATGACAAATACAAGTATGATACTCCAGATTCGCGATTTGTGTTTGTCCATCTTGTTTTCATTTTATAAGCCATGTTCTGTGCGGTTCTTCAACAAGTACAAGTATTGTGCAACCTGAATATACATGATATTACAAGCAGGAATATCATGGCTCCATGACCAGAAAATGCTGCAAGTGGAGATACAAGTACTTGTACAAGAAGGCACTTAAAAGATTATCCGTTTGTGTCTTCCTACTTGTACTTCTACAGTACTTGTGCTTATCCCATATTAACCACGCTCATTAGCAAGACTTACTGAGCACACAATAGCGAGAGTTAGCGAGGGTTGAGCACAAAACAAATAAATATTGAGGTGATAGCATTGTTCTCCTGGTTTCAATGATTATCATACTACCATCGGCTGATTAATTTCTTTTGTTCTAGCGTTCGCAGTTACCATTTCCAGTTTCGTTTTAGACATCATTATTTAAGAAAAAAAATAAAAAAAAATAAAAAAAATAATAAAAAATAATTAAAAATAATATACAATATATATTTTTTTTTAAAAAAATGGAAAAAAGTCACAAAAAACATAAAAAATTGAAATTTTTTGTCGAAGAATGCAAAAAAGTGAAAAATTCTGCCAAAATTCTGAAAAAGTTTAAAAAAGTTTAGATAAAATTCTAAATGTTGTGAAAAATCAGCCAGAAGTCCGCCAAAAATCTGAAAAAATTTGAAAAAATTTGAAAAAAATTTGGAAAAATTTGGAAAAATCTGAAAAAAATCTGAAAAAATCTGAAAAAAAATTTGAAAAAACCTTAAAAAAATCATGTCACGTGACCCCCAAAAAATCAGTCACGTGACAACCCCGCGATCACGTGACCACCCCGCTATCACGTGACTACCCCGCTATCACGTGATCATAAATTTTTCAGTCACGTGACCACAAATTTTTCAGTCACGTGATCATAAATTTTTCACCTCACCTGACCCACAATTTTTCACCTCACCTGACCCACAATTTTTCACCTCACCTGACCCACAATTTTTCACCTCACCTGAGCCACAATTTCAGTCACGTGACCAACAATTTTTAGGTCACGTGAACGTCGTTTTGGTCACGTGAAACGCCAAAGTTACCCCAGGGAAAGGCAAAACGGCACGATTATATGCAGTCTTTATGCGGCCTTATCGACCTTAAGGTTACCAATCACGTGACCTAGAATTTTCCAGGTCACCTGACTAACGTCCTGGTCACGTGAAATGCGAAAGTTACCCCAGGGAATGGCAAAATGGCACGATTATATGCAGTCTTTCTGCGGCCTTATTGACCTTAAGGTGGACTATAAAAATTCCCAGGCCCCGTTTGTGTTCTCTTCCTCTTGACCATCACTTTTCGCCACCTAAAATCGTCATCCCAACACTACACAAAACGATGATTACCGTACCCGAAAAAGCACGAGATACCCCAAGATGACAAGGCACTCACACAAGAGTGCTGATACCCGTGAGTTTGTGATTCCCAAGAGATTTCCCTGTTGATGTGTGTTTGTGTCAGTGCTGTTTGTGTCAGTTGTGTTTGTGCCAGTTCTGAGCTGGGGTTTGGTTGAAGTGTTGCAGAGGAATGGACCAGGTATGGTACCAGCTCTGTGGCAATACGGACGTCACCAGGATAGGGAGCTATCCTTACGACGAACTTGGGACTGTTGCCTGGGTGGGCCATTTGCTAACACGCTAACTAAACCCTGCCATAATCGTTACTCATGGGGCCGTAGTGGGAAGGCCCCGTCTTCTCTATAGCTCCATCTGTACGTAAACGGAATATTCTCCTTTGTTTTATTATTTGCTCCCCAACTTGAACCCCCAAATATGCTTTTTAAAAATTGGGAGGTACACAAAAACCCCCAAAATGCAAGCCAAACCAGATAAAATCAACTAGTTTGGGTCCTAGCACTGGGTTACGATAGTCATATGGCTTAGTAATTAATAGCATTGTGATGAGGCGACTCTGAAATTTACTGTAGTAAAGTCAGAATTTCATTATCTTCAGTATTTATCAAAATATATTTTACTCAACAAGGCCGAAATTGACGAATTTCCTGGGTACCGGTACTTAAGTGTCAGGCAAAATGGCGATTTTCGACGATTTTTTAAAATCGACAAATAATAGCATCAGTAGAAAGTGCGACCTTTCAGCTCTCTATAGCACTATTTTCCGTCTCTCTGGGGCTTTTCTATGTGTTGTTCTTACGTGATCAGTGTGTGCATCAGTTGTTTTACACAGAAACAAGTGTACATGCAAAACGGTCTAATACGAGTCCGAAGGCCCTGAAAATTAGTCCACACTATATTGTGAAGCCAAATAACAACCTGGTTCATTTGTATTACTTATTTAAAAAATTGTCTTTTTTCTCTTTTCTCCTTTTTTCCGACTTTTTCCGATTTTTTATCATTTCTCCCATCCTGTGCACAGGCGATTTTCCCAAAAATCCAATTCTCAGATTTTTTTTTCCCTTTTTTTCTGTTGGGAGTTCCACAATCATCCCCCGAATTCGATTTTTTAAAATTGGGAGTTTCAAAAAACCCTGAAAAATGGGGTAAAATAAGAAAACAAAACTTGTTTGGACCCTACAAATGGGTTTCGGTACACATAGAGTCTAGTAAATGATATCACCCTGACGGGGCGATTCTGAATTTTTCTGTAGTGAAGACGGACTTTTGTTATCTGCATTATTTATCAAAAAATATTTTAGTCCGTAAGGCCAAAATCGACTGAATTCCTGGGTAGACGCCAGGCAAAATTGACAATTTCAGCGTTTTTTAAAATCGTAAAATAATAGTACCATAACAATAACTGGTCTTTCAGCTCTCTATAACATCATTTCCTGTGGCGCCGGGGCTACTGTGCTGTTCTTGGAGACCACTGCATTTGTGTCACATCTACAGAAACAGTGTTTTTGATACATACATACAAAACGGTGTAATACGTGCCCTAAGAGCGTGGCAATTCACCCTTGGTATATTGGGATACCAAAGAACAACCTGGTCTCATTATATTGCTTATTTAAAAATTTGCCATTTTTCCGTCTTTTTTCCAATTTTTTATCGTTTTATCCACCTCTAGTACAGGCGATTTCCCCCAAAAGTCGTGTTTTTTCGTGTTCCCACAAAACGAGAATCGCCCACAACTTTTACAATTCAAGCCTAAAAAATAAATAAAATATACAAAATGTCCTTTACGTGATCAGTAACAGCTTAGAATCATTTGCGAGGCGATTTCAGTTCTGGTTGTGCCATTGTGCTCGATCAAAGTATTTTTGTTATTTTTTTTGACCGAGTTAAAAAAACGATATTTTGTTTTTCTTAAATTAAGGTGGTAATTTTTGACCTCAGCAAATTGAGTGTCAGGCTGAAACGAGCCATTCTGAAGTGGTATTGACAAAGGTGATGATGGTGGCATAATCAGTCGGTCAGGGCGACATAGCACAGCTTCTTTAAAACTGAAAATCCGACAGTTTTTCGGCACTTTCCACATTCTAAAGTTTTGAGGAACCTCAGAATTTGGTCCATTTTCGAAGAAATCGCCTTAGGGTGGAAAAACCGGGACTTTTTGCAAAAAATCAACAAAAATATTTTCAGCTTGTTATTGAAAAGAGATCAATCCCCATACTTCAGCAGACCTTCGGAAGTAACGTACCGTTGGTCCCACCTTGTTGTGACACCTCCTTCCTGCTGTATACACCATTGCAGGATCACATAAATCAAGCAGGCTGGGAAACTACAAAAGAGCATAGAACAATACACAGACCAGTACTGAACCTGAGAAAATCACCATTTGACGACAAAAATGGTGGAGTATCACATGCAATCAAAAAATTTCGTTTTCAAAAATCCCCAAAATTGCCTGACCTCGGGCTAGAAAAATCCTGGATTTTGGAACGCTTCTGGAGGGCTGTCTAAGAAGTGATTTTCTGATATATGCATTTCCAATATGGAATATATTAGCACACTTCTGGAGAACATGATGCGCCTTTTGTGATCTGCAAGGCTTATCTCGATGCTGCTGTTGTCTACGTTTAAGAGTATTTTTAATTGTATGTTAGTATTATCTATATGCTATCTATATTGTTGATGGTGCTACATCATTCTCTTGCCAATCTCGGATTGCCACGATGCTGCTCGCTCAAAGCCGTTGCTGCTGTACTGGTAGTCCACAAAGGCGTTCATGATACCCTCCTTTGAAGTAGCAACAAAAGGGCCATGCTGGACAACCTTCTGGTCCAGGTACTGGGCTCCAATGATGATGATTTGAGAGTCAGGAGCAGGGGTAAAGTCGATAGTGTCGCCATTAGGAGAGAGAACAGCGACATCATGAGCATTGACTTTCTGGCCGTCAACAATAGCAGAACCCTTCATGACATAGAGAAGAGAGTTGAAGCCAGCAGGCATAGTCTGGCTCATCTGCTTGCCGTTGTAGTTTGACTCAGTGAAGTAGTCGAGGTACCAGACTGGAGTGTAAGCCAAGTCAGTGACAGAGTCAACGCCCATAGCTTTGCCAGAAATGACCTTGACGGTCAGATCCTTGTTCTCAGAATGAGCCTGAGGAATTTCGGCAGCCTTGAGATCTCTGTAGCGGGGCTCACAGTCTTTGAGATGCTCGGGAAGATCAACCCAGAGCTGGATACCTTCGACAACCTGAGTTTCTCCGTTAGGTCCAGCAGCAGGCATTTCAGCATGCACAATACCTCGTCCTGCAGTCATAAATTGCAAATCTCCTGCATTGAGAGTACCCTTACTTCCAGTAAAATCCTCATGGTCGACAGAGCCCTCAATCACATAAGTGATAGTCTCCTGGCCTCGGTGAGGATGGTCAGGGAAGCCTGCAGTAGAGGGAACCTTGAAATGGTCAAACATGAGGAAAGGGTTGAAGTTTCTGAGTTTGGGGGTACCAATAGCTCGTCTGACTCGAGCTCCAACTCCTTCAGATTGTTCAGGAGCAGTGAAGAGTCGGTCGATAGTTTTAGTGGTGGTGGCGTTAGTCATTGTTGTTGTGTTTGTCTTTTTTGGTAGATAATACTCAAAACAGTGCCATTTCTTGTCTTTATATATTGTTTGCACGTCGCGATGGCGTCTTCTAGAATTTAGGTAGTCGTGGATGACAGTGCATGAACCATGCAAGGTAATAAATTAGTGACGCATGTCATGCATTCGTTGTGCATCTGTCATGCATGACCACCAGTGAAGTCAGCTCGTATTAGAAACGCATCGAATTTTATCCCACAACCATTAATAATAAAATTAATACCTCATCAAAACAACTAGAGCACGAACAGGCCCCAAAAAACCGAACAGCGCACAAATAGCTCTATTGTCAGCCAAAGCCTTCCAGAGCACCCTTGAGTATTCATGACAGTTACGATGATATTTTGTATAATGAACGGCAACTAAGGCTAACACTAGCGAATGTGACTTGGAAGATACGTGTTTCCACTATCCTTGAAGCACATAGTGCTCAGATTAGCTCTTTCTCGTCTGCCCATCACGGTATGATGTTTCTATGCAAGTGAAATAGCTTAAATATGTGTTTTTCTCTGCCATAGAACTCTAAATCTGAATATTTTGAACCCTAAACATCATTTCATGACCACCTGGGCCGCTCAAGTGCATCCTTTAACCCGTTTGGGGTGGGTTCACCTTAATTTTGGTTGACCTTAAAAGTTGTTTTGATTGACCAAACGGGACCGGGTAAGCTTAAAACGAACGCGTCTATCCCGATTGGGTCAATAACACAAGTTTAGACTTTATAAACAGTAAGATTTAGACTTTTTATTATGTAACACAGACACCAGAAACCGGATTTAACACGTTCAGGCCCTTAGAAGTATGTGGCAGTCATGAATAATATCTAGAAAGAAAGCCTGGATATAGGAGCATGACATCCTCATGTTCAAGTGGTTGGTACATTTTAACAGTGGGTACCCTCCGCGATTTATGTAAAATCCAGTACAATTTCTGACCAAACTTCGAAAGTGACCAAAACACCTCCGATTTTAATTCTGAAAGTGGCATGATAATCTCCTGGGAAGAGGCTCTAAAATGGACTATCTCTTTTCTTTCTACGAGCTCTGGTGGCTTAATAAATGTTGTTTAAAGTTCCATAAAGTACCTGGTTTGGGCCCAGCATAAAGTACTGGGACGGGTATGCAAGATAAACTTTGTGCCGTTCCCGTAGTTTATGCCGTCCCGATACTTTATGCTGGGACCAAACCAGGTACTTTATGCTACTTCGAGCGGCCTTTTCTAAGCGAATATTGCCCGTAGAAATGTGGGGGACAGCTCCTTTTGAAGCCCTAAGTCGTGAAATTAAGATAACACTTTCAGAATTGAAATCGGACGTCTTTTGGCCACGTTAGAATTTCTGGGTGGAAGAACCAGCTTAACCACTACATTTGCTCTAAAGTACATATTATAAAGATTTTGAGAAAAGAAAAACATGTAATATTCCTCTCCTTGCCTCTGGCCACAAAACTCACTCTTTGAAATTCCGATAGCTCAATTTCTTGCCCGGAAAATGCACAGCAAAACACCAGCCCCACACGTGCGGCTCGTTAATTAGGGAATTAAGGTTGGAGACATTTATCGAAAAGTGGGGGGGTTTTCTCAAATGCTCAGTATTGGACTATATACAGCCATGTAGTGAGTTGTCGGTACTCCAAGTGTAAACGGCAGGTACCTTCTGCGGTGTATGTAACATCCAGTCCAGTTTTTGGAAGGGTAGCGGTTAGTAAAGGACAATAAACTGACTCATGTTTCGTTTTTGTGTTATTTACTTTACTGGGAAGGCCTCAAACGCCGAATTTCTACAGCGACGAAAACACTTCCGATTTTAATTCTGAAAGTGGCATGATAATCTCCTGAGTAAGAGCTTCAAAATGAAATATCTCTTGTGTTTCTAACAGCTCTGATGGCTTAATAGTTGTTGCCTAAAGTTCCATAAAGTACCTGGTTTTGTGCCGGCATAAAGTACCGGGACGGCATAAACTACGGGAACGGTATAAAGTTTATCTTGCATACCCGTCCCGGTACTTTATGCTGGGACCAAACCAGGTACTTTATGCTACTTTGAGCAGCTTTTACTCCGCGAGTATTGCCTGTAGAAAGGTCAGTAATAGCTCATTTTGGAGCCCTATATCAAGAAATTAAGATGCTGCTTTCATATTTGAAATCAGAGGTGTTTTGGCCATGTTAGAATCTCAGGGTGGAAGGAACCAGCTTAACCTCTACATTTGTGTAAAGTACACCTGACACGCGTTTTTCACAAATTCAGCACCTGAAATCTTCCTCATCCCGCATCTGGCTACAATAAGCACTCTTTGAATTTCCCATAGCTCAAATTGTTGTCCGGAAAATACACGGTAAACAAGCATTCCAGGCGTGCGGCTTGGTAATTGGAGAATTAAGGTTGGTTTGACATTTATCGAAAAGTGGAGGGGTTTTCTCAATTGCTCGGTATTGGACTACATGGAGCAATATAGTAAGTCATCTGTACCATCAGCGGTATACCCTCCACGGTTTATCTAACATCCAGTGCAGTTTTTGGTACGGTAGATGTTAGCAAAGGACAATAAACTGGCTCATGTTTCGTTTTTGTGTTATTTACATAACGCCGAATTTCTACAACGGCTAAAACATCTCCGATTTTAATTCTGCAAGCGGCATGGTAATCTCCTGGGCCAGGGTTTCAAAATGAAATATCTCCTGTCTTTCTAAGAGTTCTGTTGGCTTCATGATGGTTGCCTAAAGTTCCATAAGTTCTAAATTTGGTACGATACATGGTACCGATACTGTATCACCACAAGGAGAGACCGTAGCGAGGTGGGACAAAGAGCATTATACTTCCAGAAGCATGCTACAACGTGGGGAGCCATTTATTTTGCGTTACAGACGAAAAATATTTTGTTGCTTTTTCTCAAAAAAGTCAATTTTTTACGATATGGGGGGGACCACATGCGATTTTGTCAAAAAACAGCCAAAAATCAGAAAATTATAAAACTTTGGTCTCCTGAAACTGGGGTTAAAACAGGAGATTATATATTTTTTAAAACGATAACTGAATGACAACAATTGATTGATTGGAATACCATATTCACCCCTGTCAATACCACTTGGGAATGTGTTGTATGGCACTAATCCTTGTTAACTCTGACACTGAAAAAAAAAGGAAAAACAAAAAACAAAAAAAAAAGACAAAGTGTTTATAAATGGCAATATTAGTAACTGGGACTGTTCTTTGACATCACAATATACTGTAGGTCAATTTCCACGTTCTTGAGGCACGTATTTGGCCTGTTTGGGCACTGTTTAAATTGTTGCTTTTTTCCAAAAAGTCAGATTTTCGGCTTGTGGGGGGGACCACCTGAGATTTTGTCGAAAAACAGCCAAAAACAAAATTTCACAAAACTTTGGTCTCATCAAACTGGGGTAAAAACAGGATATTTCACATTTTTAAAAACGTTAGCTGATTAAAAACGAACAATTGATTCTACAATCATCTTCACCTTTGCTGAAACCACTTCTGGATGTGCTGTTTTGCACTAATCCTTGTTAATTGATACACTGCAAAAAACCTGGAAAAAAAAATTGCAAAAAAAACACAAAGTTTTTATAAGTTGAAATATTAATAGCTGAGATTATTCTTTGACACCACACTATACTGTCTATTAATTTCCACGTTCTCGAGGGACGTCTATCGCCTGTTTGGGCATTGTTTTGTAGCGCAGAGATTTTCATACTTGAGTAACACCCCAAGGAGAGACCATATCAAGGTGAAACAAAGGGCATTGAACTTCTAGGAGCGTGCTAAAACTTGGGAAACTGATTACAAATGGAAAAAAAAAGTTGTTTTTTTCCAAAAAATGTCAGGTTTTCGACTTGTGGGGGGGACCACATGCGATTTTGACAAAAAACAGCCAAAAATTAAAATTTCATAAAACTTTAGACTCCTCAAACTGGGGTAAAAGTCTCGGGATTTGTATTTTAAAAAACGTTACGTGAATCAAAACGATCAACCGATTCTATATCAGTCTTCACATTTGCCATTATCACTTCGGGATGTATTATTTTGCATTAATCCGCGTTTGTCTTGACCGAAAAAAACAGCAAAAAGCAAAATTGAAAAAAACCACAAAGTTTTTACAAATGGGAATATTAGCAACTGGGATTGTTCTTCGACTTCACAAGATACTGTAGGTCAATGTCCACGTTCTTGAGGCACTTATTAGATATATTTGTACAGTTTGTTCTGTCAGCAGAGATTATTATGCACCCTTCGCATGAGCGTCTTCCTTATTAATGGAGATGTTGTCTCAAAAAAGTAGGTATACGTAGAAAGTCATTCATATTGTTATTTAAATAGTTAGATGATATTTGTAATGCCCATGTATCTCGCAAAACTCTCCAGCATCAGCTGCTTACTCAGGTTCTTACCAATAAACACCAGCTTTGAAGGATGTTTATCGCCCACCTCGTTCAGATCCTCCACTTGACTCGTGTCCATGACATCATAAGTATCTCTGACACCCTGGATCACTCTCACGTTACCATTAGTATCAACCAGCTTACCCTTGGTTCTGTGGATCTCCACAGGAACTCCCAGCAGCTGGTTATCCCAGGTAGCCTGCTGAATGTACCCTTCAAGTTGTTCTGCTTGCTGCAGGGTAACAGGAGGGAAGCCCACAGAGACAGTAGTAATTCTGTGGTCATGCCATCCATGGTCATGAGAGTGTGCATGTTCCAGGTTGACCTTTTCCTCGTACGCCTTGAGATTGAGAATCTGTGGCAGTTCGATTCGTCCAAACGTCGTCTCCACAATAGGAGCCAGGCCGTTGATACCACGCACTCGGTTTTTGATGTACTCGAGTTCCTCCGGAGATCCCACTTTATCGACCTTGTTGAGAATGAGAATATCAGCATGGGCGATCTGAATACACGCAGTCGACAGAGGCTTGAGCTCCTTGTTCTCACCATGGTGCGCATCGTCCACAGTGACGTCATCCAGACACTTGACAATGTTGGTGGCATCCAAGACAGTCACAATACCGTCCAGGTAGATCGAACTAGCAAGCGCAGAGTCCAGCCAGAACATGTTGGCAATAGGACCTGGATCGGCGATTCCAGTGGTCTCCAGCATAATCAGATCAAAGTTGCCCTTCTTAGTCATCAGGTTTTCGATAGCAGCAACTCCAGAGTCTTTGACTGTGCAACACAAACAGCCGTTGTCGAGTTCCAGCCATTCTTCGAAAATCTGGCCGTCCTGGGTGACTGTCAGCGATCTCTCCACTTCAGCAGAGTCTCCAAACTCGTTGAGAATAATGGCAATCTTCTTTTCTTTCTGTGTCGACAAAAAGTTGAGCAGCGTACTCTTGCCGGAACCAAGGTAGCCTGTGATAATCGTAATAGGCACTCGATCCTCAACCTGAGGCACGTCAAAGGTGCTGTAATGGTGTTCGTTTTGTGTCTGGAACATGCCAGATGGAGGAGGGCCGGATACTAACATGGGGCAGTCGTCTGAGTCGTACTCAATGTCGTTGTTAGTGGTGGTGGTTGGCTTAGTGTCAGTGTCGCTAGGAGCGTCTGCTAACGCATCTGCTTGACGCAAAGAGAGACCCATTATATATCGTTTGGTGTGGTCTGGTTTGGCGTAGAGGTAGGTGTGGTTAAACTAAAATTTCAGCTAAGCTTTGCGTACGGTTATGCATGCAAACCTTATCAGTCTGGGGAAAGTACCGCTAGGGTTCCCAATGACTAGCTGTGGTCATATCAGAAGAGATACAAGCTGTTTGGGTACATAAAAAAGAGCGGATGAATCTGCTTATATAATCTAGTTGTTTTTGTACCTGCAGGGCTTGTAATGGACTTGTAGTGTGCTGTTCTGTGTGCTGTGTTGTCTTGTGGTTATAGACAGCTGTGCCTGTCACTCTATTTTTTGATAATTCAATCAAGGAAGGGTCACACTGTCGAATCAGAAGAGAGGCTTGTGGGTGTGTCAGGCTTGCAAGGAGTTTAGAGTCAGAAGTGGTTATCTCTGTACCGGTACCTGTTCAGGACTCTCTGGACTCCTTGGAGTACTTTCGGTATTTGGAATGATTTGTAAGAGCGGTTATAGGTTATCTTGTATATACTGTTACGCACTGTTCTCATACGGAACAATAGAGACTGCAGATACTGCAGTGTTAGTGCAGTAGTATGGTGCGTGGTTTTGGGACATGGTTGTAACCACACGGTTCTTGGCGGTTTATGTAATGTTCTTGGATAGCTATCTGGTTTCAAGTCACAATTGAGTGACATAAGGGTCAATATGGTTCTAATTGTAATAAGTCTTCTAGGATGTCTTGGAGGTATGTCTTAGAGAGGTTATAGGCTGTCGTGTCATGTCAACTGTTACATGTTTTAAGAGAACAAGATGCAGAGTGATGCATTAAGTTCTTTGGAGCCTGATTGAAGGCTGATGAATGTCACTTGTCTATGATGTTCGTCTACACTGCTATCGAACTGTTATAACCTCATGGGTTACAGACTAACACAGTATGAGATATTCTCTGAGACAGCCTATATTAAGATAGCTCCTCGTTATTGGTGATCTTTTGATATCTCATGGGTGATTGTAGAGTAAGATATATTGGTGTACATACTGTACATACAATAGAGCAAAAGATAGCGCACAACATGCTTTATAATTGTACAGTGACACCACAAGGAGAGGCCGTATCAAGGTATAACAAAGCGCATTGTACTTCCAGAGGCATCCTACGTCGTGAGAAACTGAATTACAGACCAAAAAAAAAGTTGCTATTTTCCAAAAAAAGTCAGTTTTTCGGCTTGTGGGGGGGACCACATGCAATTGTATCGAAAATTAGCCAAAAATCAAGATATTAAAAAACTTCTCTCTCATGAAACAGGGGTGAAAATCGCTTATTTGATATTTTTGAAAACGTTACGTGAATCAAACCGATCCATTAATTCTAACTCGATCTTCACCTTTGTCATTAGTAATTTGAGATCTGTTGTTTCACACTAATCCTCGTTAACCCTGACACTGAAAAAAATGGGAAAAAAAAGACAAAGTGTCTATAAACGGCAATATTGGTAACTGGGATTGTTCTTTGACATCACAATATACTGTAGGTCAATTTCCACGTTCTTGAGGCACGTATTTGGCCTGTTTGAGCACTGTTTAAATTGTTGCTTTTTTCCAAAAAGTCAGATTTTCGGCTTGTGGGGGGGACCACCTGAGATTTTTTCGAAAAACAGCCAAAAAACAAAATTTCACAAAACTTTGGTTTCGTCAAACTGGGGTAAAAACAGGATATTTAACATTTTTAAAAACGTTAGCTGATTAAAAACGAACAATTGATTCTACAATCATCTTCACCTTTGCCAAAACCACTTCTGGATGTGCTGTTTTGCACTAATCCTTGTTAATTGATACACTGAAAAAAACCTGAAAAAAAAAATTGAAAAAAAAACACAAAGTTTTAATAAATTGCGATATTAATAAGTGGTGTTGTTCATTAATATCACAATATACTGTCTATTAGTTTCCACGTTCTTGTGCAAGGTGTTTGACCTTTTTGGACACTGTTCTGTATTGCAGATAAATACTTGATATGATCTTACTTGAGTAACACCACAAGGAGAGACCGTAGCGAGGTGAAACAAAGGCCATTGTACTTCCAGAAGCATGCTACAACGTGAGGAGCTGAATAACAAGCCAAAAAAAAAAAGTTGATTTTTTTCAAAAAAAGTCAGGTTTTCGGCTTGTGGGGGGGACCACATGGGATTTTGTCAAAAAACCGCCAAAAATCAATATTTCGTAAAATTTTAGACACATGAAACTACGGTAAAAACCTGATGTTTCATGGTTTTTAAAACTTTATCTGAGTTACAACGCTCAATTGATGCTATATACATCTTCACCTTTGCTAATTACACTTCGCCATCTGTTGTTTTACACTAATCCTTGTAAACCCTGACACTGAAAAATTTTGAAAAAAAAAAAATTGGAAAAAAAGACAAAGTGTTTATAAATGGCAATATTAGTAACTGGGATTGTTCTTTGACATCACAACATACTGTAGGTCACTTTTCACGTTCTCGAGGCACGTCTTTGGCGTGTTTGGACAATGTTTTGTATTGCAGATATTATGCACCCTTGCCAGATATGCTCTTACTTGAATATTACCACAAGGAGAGACCATAGCGAGGTGAGGCAAAACTACTGTATACTGTACCTGAATAAAAATTACCAATTGATTCTAAACTATAACCATCTTCAGCTTTGACATTACCACTTCTGTTACCATTTATTTCGTGTTTACTTGTCTTTCTGCACGATGTTTTTTTCGTTAGTCATATGAAATACTACTTGTAATGAACTGACCAAAGAAGTACAAGCCTCTTCTGGAGTACGATATAGTACGATTCAAGCAGATCATTAATTACTATATTGCAAAAGTTGTATTTTATCTTTGCTGTAATCAGTCTTACAATATCACTTACAAATACGGTATTACATACAGCAGAACACAACGCACTCAGACCCTCAGACAGGCATAATAAAACATTTTAATGCATCCCCTGGTCAATGGAGGTCATATAATGCTCCATCATCACTTCGGGGTCAATTGATTCACTTTGGACACTTTTTCTCACAACTCCCATGCATACCCAAATTAACCACTTTAAAAAAACCAACACCCCCAAACACACAAACACACCCTCCAACCAACACATTTCAAAAACACCATTCAACACACTCAAACGACCTGAAAACCGTTCAATCACATCAGAACCACTCCCTAAAACCTCAACCTACACTTACTAATCACCCAGCTCCCCTCACCCTCCCCAACACTCAACCGCCCACTTTTTCTTGCATTGCCACAAACGCATTTCCACAAACGCACTTCCGCACAATGCCGAGGCCAATGCATCAGCTGCAGCGGTGCCTACAGGACGTATTCGTATTCAGACCCGACTCACGTATTCAACAGGCCATGTCTCAGGATACGAGGGGTAGTTTTTTTTGTGGTCACGAAATGGGGAGTGTAGTGGGCACCACACGTCCAGCGCAATGGGCACGACACAACCAATGTCATGCCCATTACACCGACCATGTCCTTACCACCACACAGCTCATGCCACTTGCTCTGTCTCGTCTCCCACCATCAGCCCATTAAAGCTTATCGCACATTAATCCGGCTTCCCAACGGGGTTACCGAATAGTTGAGAGAAGGTCACGGAAGAAGTGAACAACACCCACCACGCTTACTAACACAGGTACTAGTCACGTGACACATCAGCGATATCAATTGACGTGTAGTCGGCAAAAACCCCGCAAAAATCACTCCACAATTCACTCCCCTCTCATTCCACGCTAAGGCATCATTGCCCCACACACACAGCAAACCGCTCTACCCTAACCCTCAAGTCATCATGCATATAAGGATAATCCGCAACCTTATTCCCCTCTCATCATCTACAACATGTCTAACCCTTCATTTGTGCTTCGAAAACCTCTCGATTTGGTCTTTGAGGACCGTCCGGACCCCAAGATCGCCGACCCCCATTCCGTCAAGGTTGCTGTGAAAAAAACCGGCGTTTGTGGCTCAGATGTGCATTACTACCTGCATGGAGGAATTGGAGATTTCATTGTCAAAGCTCCCATGGTTCTGGGCCATGAGAGTGCTGGAGAGATTGTGGAGGTTGGATCTGAGGTGAAGGACCTCAAGGTGGGTGATAGAGTGGCTCTGGAACCCGGTGTGCCCTCTAGATTGTCTCAGGAGTACAAGGAGGGAAGATACAACCTGTGTCCTTGCATGGTGTTTGCTGCAACCCCTCCCTACGATGGTACTCTGTGCAGACACTACATTATCCCCGAGGATTTCTGTGTGAAGCTGCCTGATCATGTCAGTCTGGAGGAAGGAGCTCTGGTTGAGCCTCTTTCTGTTGCTGTTCACTGCAACAAACTGGCCAAGACCACTGCTCAGGATGTGGTGATTGTGTTTGGCGCTGGTCCCGTGGGTCTGCTAGCTGTTGGAGTTGCCAGTGCCTTTGGAGCTTCTACCATTGTGTGTGTGGATCTTGTTCCTGAGAAGCTGGAGCTTGCAAAGAAGTTTGGAGCTACTCATACCTTTGTTCCTACCAAGGGAGACTCTCCTAACGACTCTGCAGACAAGATCCGGGCTCTGATCAAAGGTGCTGGCTTGTCTGATTCTCCTAACGTTGCTCTCGAGTGTACTGGAGCTGAACCGTCTATTCAGACTGCTGTTTCAGTGCTTGCTACCTCTGGAAGACTGGTTCAGGTTGGCATGGGTAAGGATGAGGTGACTTTCCCCATTACCAAGTGTATTGTCAAGGAGATTACTGTTCTTGGATCGTTCAGATACTGCCATGGAGACTATCCTCTTGCTGTGCAGCTTGTTGCATCTGGAAAGATTGATGTCAAGCAGCTGGTTACCAACAGATTCTCGTTCAAGGAGGCTGAAAAGGCGTACAAGACTGCGGCAGAAGGTAAGGCCATTAAGATTATTATTGACGGTCCTGAGGAGGAGTAGCTAGTGAATTAAATGAACAATTGTCGTATACGGGAGTAGAATATATGTATTGAGTCATGGGGGTCAATTGAGTGAGATGGAGGAGTTTTGGGGTGATTGGGTGGCTTTACATATTACCCACGCCAGTACCTACAGTATGTAGTCACCACAAGGGTAATGTGGTACCCCACACTGGTCATATAGTGACTACATGCCTCATGTCGTGGGCACAACAGGAGTCATGTCACCCTACACACGTTACACGCGTTTCATTAAACGCCTTGTTCCGTTTATTAGTGGGTGACGTTTCATGTCACGCGCCTGCTGCAAGGCACTCTGCATAAGTGGCATTGGTTAGCTGCTTCTTCTGCATCATGCGTCTACCGTGGACTGTCTGAAGCAGCCGTAACAAGGCTAATCAGATGGAATGGGGAATTGTCAGAGGGGTACTTCGACATTCTACAAAAAATATACCCATACGTACTGTGTCACAGAGGGGGTGTTACAGAGGTAGTGTGGTGGTCACGACATGGTCAATGTAATGCCCACGACATGGCCAGTGTCATGCCCATGACACGACCAATGTAGTGACTACATAACTACTGTTATTCGGTAAGTACGTGAAGCTCACGACTTTGTCGCTCGCCTAATGACATGTTGTTGTCCGCTCGTGACCTTCGGCCACTCGCTTCCGTTTGTAATAGCGAGTTGAATCTATTATGTTGAAATAAGTTATGCTATAAATAGTTGAATTTGTCGTTTCTGTCTTTTGATGATCATTTCTGACTCTACTTCTGCTTGGCAGCAAGCTCTCGGTCTCGCTTGGCGTAGATCTCTCCAGTGAAAGGCTCCTCGAACTTGAGGGCAATGGAGTACATCAGCGACACGAAAGCAGTGACCAGCAGACCAGCAGGCTTGCCGTACCACAGGGCAGAAGCCAGGAAACACAGAGTGGATCCGTGGTACATGGGGTTGTTGGACACGTTGAAGGGGAAGCCGGTGACTCGCTCGTTCATGAGAATGCCAAAGTAGTCTCCGAGGTAGGTACCGGTAACACCTAGGGCGTACATGGAGGTCAGGACAAGCACGTTACCAGCGGCAAAAAGCACAATGGCAAGAGGCTTGACAATGTCCACGTAGGTGACCGACAGCAGAATGGAGGTGGGCTGCTGCTCAAGAGCCTGGTGGTACAGGTAGTCTCGGAAGATACCCAGAGAGAAGATGGTCACGGCGAGAATGTAACAGCCGGTCTTGGCTCCTCCAGCGAGCTTGGTGAGGAAGTGGGAGGAGTACTCGGCTCGCGCGACAATGTTCCAGAAGATGGGGTTGAAGGCGATGGATGCGAGGCAGACTGGGTTAGTAACGTAAGGAGGACATTTGAGGAGGACATTCGAGGACGTAGTCCGAGAGTGCCCGACCAAAGCGAATGGTCGTCACATTTGGTATGTGGTGGGCATTGCATGATCTCTGTCGTGGGTATGACACTCCATCTGTGATGTTGGTCATAGCCGAGGTTTGAGACCGTGATCCGTGTATTGCCGAGGTGGTTAATTCCGTCAAAGCTGAGGGATCATCGAGTAATGGTCAATTGGCCAGTACTGTAGTACCACAATGGCAGTGTTGTGGGCATCACACTGGCTGCGAAATGGGATCACACGGTTCATGTCATGACCTGGCATTGGGGCTGTAGTCTCCACAACAGCAGTACCACTAGAACTACACCAGTAGCACCAGCAGTGCCACACCACCAACGCAACGACCACAGAGGTACCGCACCGACCATACTACCAAAGCGCTATCAATCACACGCAATCGCTTACAGATCATCCACGGTTTTCACTTCCATAGCAGTGTAGTGACCATATCAGCAATGTAGTCACCACACTAACAATGTAACGGGCACCACACTCCCAATGTCGTGGGCACCACAATGGCTCTGTGGTCACTTCACCAGCTCTGTGGTGACCACACTGGCCATGTCATGGCACCACACAACAGTGACAGGAGCCCATGAGCAGTGTCGCAACCACAGCAGCTATTCAGCGTCTAGAAAGGCAACAATAACACACAGTAACAGTGCAACCGCTTCGCTTTTGCACTTTGTTACACAGATCAACACGGTGTCCACAAAATTGCAATCTGCTCTTGCACGTTACAAAATCCGGGGAAATCGCTTCGCTCTTACCCCTAGTTGTACTCACCCCACAGCGTCTGCTGGTCATAATCCACGTTGAAATCCGAAACAATCTTGTCGAAAGAGGTCATGTTTTTCTTTGCTTGTGGTGTTCGAAACCAAGAGAGTTTTCCACAGAACCAACCAGCACTCACCCAGTAACTTCACATGCGCGGTTAGGGTTGCCGCATTTCACATGACGCGTCTCTCATGCCTCAAGCACATACGTTGAGTAGAACCAGCAGAAGGAGAAGGCAGTGGAAAGAGAGTGGATGACAGGTTAGTGGGAGTGTATTTCAAAATTAGTATTAGTTTGAGTGTTACAGTCTTATAGGGTAGAGTTTGGGTAGTCAAGTCGGTGAGTTCTGGAGATACGGGGATTTAGTGAGTGGCATGAGAATCAGCGCAATGAGGGCTTTCTAGGGATGGTTTTTGATCTGAAATTGGATGGGTGTAGCGGCTAGGAGAGATGATGTAAGGATGCATGTCAAGCGGCTAAGATAGGGGTGCAGCGATATTGTTTGGAGGAAATGAGGTCAAATATAGGAGGAAATTGAAGGGAGAAGAGTGGGAAGTATTAAACAGGCTGTGGTATTTTTATATCAGCAAGTTTCATCTCGATATGATCATTTTTGGGGAAGCATGAGACGCTCTAAATATTCAACTAAAGTCTAAGTGGATCTGAAGTATATACGAATAGCTTAACTATTTCTTCAGATCAGTTTTAGTCCGATGAGAAGATGATAGTAACTAACAAGCATACCTCCTGGTACACTCAATTCACTCCAGGCAGTCAGAAGTTCTAGCTACAAACAACATCCCCTTTACTGTAACACGACACTCCCCGTGTGGTCACTACAGAGCTGATGTCATACCCACGACTTTGGCCATGTAACGCCCACGACACTTTCAGTGTAATAGGAACCACGCATCACTGTGTAATGGGTACCACACTACCAGTGTCATACCCACAACATACTCAGTGTAGTGACCACACCACCTATGTAATGCCCACTACGTCACCCATGTCGTGCCTATGTCGTGAGTACAACTCTACAGCACTAGCACTATCAGCGCTCTATCGCGGCACCTACAGCCCCTTCCCTACAGCCCTTACAGTGTAGATAGCACTCCCAAAGTCACTATTCTTATCGTGATCTCTACACAAACACAAACTCATAACCACTACATCCTTCTCAGTCGTCTGGTGATAAATATATTCAAACTGTCGGTCAGCTCAAGTCTTTTGTGTCCCTTGCTCTCATAACTTGTGTTTGTGGTTACCGAGCATGACGACACAGCACATTGCGAAAATGAAGGGCACCGTCACGTACTTGAACAGGAACCCGGAGTGCAAAGAGGCCAGCAGCACGAGGCCTGCGAAAATAACCACTGCCGTGGAAGCCGAAGGAAGCTGCGCAATCACCTTGTTGATGTCGAACGGTAGAGGTGGAATGTTGGCACGAATCTGCTCAATTTTTTCTATTGGCAGTTTGGCCTTGACCTTGTCGATATGGGGTTGGATGAGAGGAGTGATGGCGTTCATCGTGAGCGGTTTTTTTTTTGTGTGTGTCGATCTGAGTAGTCAGGAGCTTTCACTCGCAAAATCGGCGTTATTATTGAGGGCTGGACTAAAGACTGAGGCTACATGGCGGCATGGCGGGACACAGCATGAAATAAAATTAATTTTAAATGAGACATGATTGAGTGACGGGATCGCGAGGGATATAGCAACGTAGCAAGAAAATATTTTATATCACAATATAGACACAGAAGAGAGGATTAATTTCGATATTTTATTGTATTTTTGGGGCATTTATTTCATATTTATTTCGAATTTCTCCCACAAACGCTTGTTTACTCTGTTTATTTGGGCCACATGTCAGCAGGACAGCATTTGACGTGGTAAGTGACGTGAAAAACCTCCCAGAAACATGAAAAATATGTCAAAACGACGGCAAAATTCAGGGGTGACTCTACATATTTACTACACGTTTATTACCATTTTATTTCACCAGAAATCATCCTTTTCCGCTCTCCCACTATCTCACGTTGATCGACAAAATAACGTTTGCGGGGTACAGGGAGGTACCAGCCCGTTCACACTGTACAGCATAAGCAAGCATAAGCCAGCAGAGATAAGCAGAATCGAAAATAAGTGGTAGCATCACGTGACTTCTTAGTAAGCTGTTTTTCCTGAGTCTTTCATTGCCATAGCAACAGCAACTGCAAAACCACTTTTTTTCCGGAAATTAACCCCTGAACCCAAGAACAAATATGCTCTGTCTCACTTGTCAATCAGCCGTAAAGCCAAAACTGAGCCAATGAGGACGAAGGTGCTTAGTCATTGTCATGTGACCAGAATATGAGGTAGTAAGTGCTTACTAAGACAGTAGTTGGTGTTTGGAGGGGTATTTTTAACTAGAAGTTGGGGATGTTGTTAGAATTGAAAACTATTTAACTAAACTTTGTTGTTAATACTAACAAGCTTAAGTAAATTATGGGAGGTGATATTGGGGTGGAGGCTATGGCGTCAATATTGGAGATAGTCAGATGTGACAGGGCTTGGTGTAGTCGCATACGTGAGGAGAATAATACTATTTGTAGTAGATGATAGGGAAGTACCGGTATAGTAGTGGAAGGGAGTGATGCTGTGATGGTATTTTAAAAGAATGCTAGTAGCGATATAAACATGAATAAAGATATAAATAAAATTTATGACACCTGATATCACTTATTGGATTGTCTCACAGTATGGTTCAGGGAGTAGTTCTACAGAGCTACAAAGTGATATGCATATAGTTACTGAAAGTGGTACCCATTTGAATTATATAGCTTGTCATTTTGAATGGAACGATATCATAATCACTGGACTCTTTTCGAAATCCAACTAATTATCTCACCTGTAGCGTGTGTTACGTTGTATCCTCGGAATCTGTATATTACCCGACTATACTTGACAAACGTTATATTTGTTACACATTTAGTGGACAAAGTTCCATTTTTGAGGCTCTTCAGAATGCCCAATATTCATCCAAACTCAATTTACTTAATTAGTATGATACCATTGGCTAGCCCCTGCTTTGGAGATTCCAATACCATAGCCCCCACTTCTCTCCTTCTTCAAAAGAGCCATTCAACTCGTTAACTTCTCACAGGCTTACTAAGCATCTCAAATAGAGGCTCCAACCTCGGCACGGCGCCGTTTCAGATATTTCTCAACGGCTGCTATTTTTTTTTGCCCCATTTTTTTCCATTCAACAATTGCGCTGCAGGTTCGGATGCAAAGACGGTTTTCGGAACTGCGGAGCTTATTTAAAATCTGGGGAAGGGTGTCGATCATAACTGATCTTTTATAGTACAGGCAACACAGAAAGAGGTTATATGGGGAGTGGAATCGATAAGTAGAGATATATACCCCTAGAGTTGATTAGTTACACAAATAGCCATTATCGCTTTGTAGCTCTTCCGAGCATGTATCGGCTTTAGGGCTTAGTGTGCGGCTCATGCAGCATGCACATCAATCTGACGTGTCGATGGGAATCAACGTGTCGTATGGGATATAGAGATGGAAAACGCTCACTTCGCCGCCACACTACTTTTCCTCCTCGAGTCCTCTTCTTCTTGTCCACCACACTAAAAAAAGGGCGCCAGAAAAACACCCCAAAAAGCACCCACCACTCTGCTAACGCTACCCCACTTTCTGCCCCGCATTATTAACCGTGCAGTGCATTGAAGTTTGCAGAGGATATTGATTTAAGGAGGTTTTTATCCGACACTGAAAGGAAAACAGATCGTGTGTTGACAGACCTTACACAAACACAGACACTACAGATCTAGCGTTATCGTGAGTATCAGGAGGATTAGACAAAACGTCTGTTGAAGGTGAACACCACAGTGCACCACAACAGCTGTGTGGTCTGAACATCACCAGTGCACCACCCCCACACCCCCAGTATTGTGGCCACAACACTCGCAATGTGATGACCTAGTCACTGTTATCTGCTCATGTCATTTGGCCATTCGCTACCCTACTAACCCAGATGACAATCATCCACAACGCCACACTCCCCAACATCCCCGTCGACTCGCTCTTCGACGGCACCATCACCGATTTCATCCGGTCCGGTGGCCACTCGACAGAAACAAAGCCTTCTGTGATCGATGCCAAGACTGGTGCAACCATGTCACAAACGGATCTTTGGCACCTGGCCGACAAGTACGCCGCCATCTTGTCTTCCTACGGTCTCTGCAGACACAGGGACAACGATTCTGACGCTACCATGGGAGACGTGCTCATCACGTTCTTTGGTAACGTCATTCTTGCCCCTGTGGTTCACTGGGCGGCTTTGGACCTCGGAGCTTCCATCTCCCCTGGTTCTACCGGGTACTCTGCACAGGATCTTGCCCATCAGTTCAGAGTAACCTCCCCCAAGCTGGTTGTCTATGCAACTGCCTTCAAGGGTGTTGTCGATGAGGCTGTCGCACTCTACGGCAAGTCTGTAGCTCTCCTGTCCCTTGAAGACCTCGACAAACGGGCTCGAATGGTGGGCAACCACAAAGCCGATCACGTCAGAAAGATCAAGCTGGCTCCCCATGAGTCGCGTACTCGAATCGCCTACCTCGGTATGTCTTCAGGCACTTCTGGAGGTGTTTCCAAGGCTGTTCGACTAACCCACGCTAACCTCACTACCTGTGCTGAGATCTCCAAAAAGGCCTCCGAGTCTTTGAACACCGATCAGCAGATTTCCGCCGCTATCATTCCCGTCTCCCACCTTTTCGGACTCTCAAAGTTCATCATCGGCAACCCCTATGCCGGTGCTACTACCGTTTACCACAACGGATTTGACCTCATTGAGGTGCTGGAGGCCCAGAAGAAGTACAAGGTCAACTCATGGACCTTGGTGCCTCCCATCATTGTGCTTCTCACCAAACACCCGATTGTGGAGAAGTACATCCCCTCGCTGAGGGCCCACATGCGAGCTATCCTGTCTGGAGCAGCTCCTCTTGGCGCTAACATCACCGAGGCACTGTTGACTCGAATCACCGGCAACAAGACCGGCGAGTCATCCGAGGGTGGTCTGCGTATTGTCCAGGGATATGGTCTGACTGAAACCTCGCCTGTGGCTACTCTCTTTGACCCTGAGGATGAGGAGCGACATATTCGGTCGTGTGGCAAGCTGGTGCCTAACTCACAGGTCCGAATTGTCAACGAGGACGGTGTAGATCAGCCTGCTTACGATGTCGATCCCTCGCAGCTGGATGAGGCTATCAAGCAGGGTACTCTGCCTGTTGGAGAGCTGTGGATCCGGGGTCCTCAAGTTATGGACGGTTATCATAACAACCCTGAGGCCAACGAGCAGTGTTTTGTCAAGGCTGATGATCCCGACGCTGGTGCTGCGTACTACAACCGTCACTGGTTCCGAACCGGTGATGTGGCTCTGGTCGATAAACAGGGCCGATACATGATCGTAGACCGAACCAAGGAGATGATCAAGAGTCAGGGCAAGCAGGTTGCTCCCGCTGAGCTGGAGGATATGCTTCTAGGCCATGCCCAAGTGGCTGATACCGCTGTTATTGGCATCCATGATCACGAGAAGGGTAATGAGGCTCCCCGAGCGTTTGTGGTGCTTAAGGATCCCAAGTATGATGCTGTGGAGATCAAGACGTGGCTGGATAAGCAGCTGCCCAAGTATAAGCAGCTGCACGCGGGTATTGTGGTGATTGACGCAATTCCCAAGAATGCCAGTGGAAAGATTTTGCGGCGGTTGTTGCGAGCGAGAGAGGGGGATGTCGTTTTGGGGTTGAATAAGGCGAAGTTATAGACTTGGCGAGTTACGAAGTCACAAGTCATGTTATAACGACGAAATATGGACAAGGAGGAGTATGATATAAGGGCATGCTGAAGAGGGACGGACAATTAGTACCAAATAATATTGATTAATCATCTGTGGGGTAGAGGGGGTATATTATGCCAGGGCGGACGTGATTAGAAGTGGCAAGTGTACTGTAGCTACTTGTAGTTGGAAAGCAAGCGTCAGCTTATATGAAGCCCAAGAAGTAAAGAGTTTAGCGTTCCGGTACAATGAGAGGGCTATTAAGGAGGTGCGGAAACGATATTTTTATTCATTGAATACTCAATGCCCTCTTGTAACTCCCACCTTCAAGCTGACCGTGAAGACCCAAAAGCTATACTTTAATAACGAACAAAAGATTTCTCGGGACATATCCACGAGTTAACTTAGGTTCCATAAACATGCTGGTTTTTTCCCCGTCGCCATTACCATTTCAGCACTTAACGGACTTTAGCACTATATAAATTAGTCAAGTAAACTAACACATCAACTAACTGTTTTCCCAACTGCGAACGTGGACAACTCAGATAGCGAAGGTGGAATATAAGGGATTTCAGTGCTTTGGATACAGTTGCCGGTAACCTGAAGGTCGACAAAAGTTGGTCTGGATTCACTACACTGATTCTGAGGAGATAGAAACATCCTGTAATGAGTAAAATTTTCAATGACACTCAACTGAGGGATACCGGTAGAGATAGTGTCTGAAATAATTGGTCCAACAAGAACATTTTTGTGAGTGTTAACTTTTATCACCGGTTATCTCCGGTATTTAGAAATGCCCATTATTCTACTAATATATAAGTTAAATCGCACCAACAAAATTTGTCCAACCATACAGGAAGCCTCATGAAACTATTGTCGGTTGTCTTTTGTCGTTTCCTCTTTTTTCATCGTTTTATTAAATCTGTATTTTAGGGAATTGAACCGACGAGCGTTAGCATTCTCAGATTAGGTTTTCCAGATGGTTACCACTCGGCCACAGAAGCCGAAAAAATACGACTTATGAAGACTTCACTGGACCGCCATCACGTGACCCCCTAACCACCAAAATAGGTCGTGGGATGTCGAATATGATGTTCGTTAAGCTTTTTCGTTTAAATTGCTGTTGCTGTCGTCGTTTGAACTTGTTACTGCGATACCTCGTTAGATATGCACATCATAACAATTTAGACATCCCCATCAGCATCACACAACTTAGACGATTCGGTTGGTATCATAATATTTCAATTTAAGTCGATTATTCGTATATAAAAAGTGCTATCCTGTACAAAATTACTCTCCCATTCTAAATCGAGTATATCTTAGTCTAAAAACATCTTACAAAAGAGCACTCATACTACAGGATTCTAGCATTTCCCCATTGGAATGACACACCCCAGGCGGTTCGAATGATACCCACAACGTCTTGTTCCGATCAATATTTTTGGACAATTGTTTTAATTAAATCAGAATAAATCGGACTAATGGAGTGTGACGTTTGTGGTAGCAAGTGGACTTTAAATGGTCTTTAAATAGAGGTATAAGAGGGGTCGTATCAGTACTGAAGAGTGTAGAGGAGTTGGAGGATGTTTTGTGCTGGTTTCTGAGAGTTGACGATTTGAAAATCAACGAAAGTTGATGGGGTTTCATGGATATAACGGGTATATGCGTAAATATGCCTTTCATATGTGTCTTGGGCCCATCTGCACTTGTGACAATATCTACAGCAGTATCGCACTATGCTGAAGCAAGTTATAATTTATTTTAATTGTTTCGTATTTTTTGGAATATTTCAGAAAAATCAGAAAAATCAATTTAAATAAAATTAATTCGGGGCGACAAGAATGAAAAAGATTGGATATTTATGGATAGATTAGACTCTCGTACAATAATTTGTTTGTATATTTAGTACATATCTGACAAGTATGACTCTTTCCAAGATGATTTACTAAACCTAAGATATCTCACTCTACAGAAATCCTATAAGAAAGCCACTCATGCAGTTTTGCTCCCCTCGTCGCTCTCTACAACCTCATATGTTTCATGTTTCTCCAAGATATCTCCCTCGCTTCCGACAACCTCAAAATGTCACAAGACTTGGAGTTGGAGATATTTTCTCCAGTATCATAGCGTTTAACCCTTTTGCATACTTTGAAGGTGCCCAAATACAGGTAATTTAGTACCATCCATACAGCCTGAGGTGTATTCATCCGCTCATGTCGGTCGCTGTGTGTTTTCGTTCTAGTTTCCGTTGCTGTCTTCGTTAGTCTCGATTGCGTCATATCTCATCGAGAACTCATACTAGAGGCTTATAAAGTCATCTGGTAGAATTCTGGTATACCAATAAAGTCGTGTTCTGATCAATATTGTCGGAAAATTGTTTGAATGAAATCAGACTAAATTGGAGAAACTGAATTTAACGCTTGTGGGGGTAATTGGGAGTAAGTGGGCTATAAATGGACTCACAAGAGGTGGTTAAACTGTGCTGAAGAGTTTAGAAGAGTTGGACGATGTTTTGTGCTGAGTTCTGGGAGTTGATGAAAGGAAAATCAACGAAAGTTGATGGGGATTCATGGATATAACAGCTATCTGCGTACATATGCCTTAAATATGTGTACTAGATCATTTAGGACATGTGACAAGACTTACAACTGTGTAGCATACTGTAGAAGCGAGTTATAATTTATTTTAATTGTTTCGTATTATTTTGAATTATTTCGAAAAATCAGAAGAATCGATTTAAATAAAATTAATTCTGATTAACAAAATTGAAAAAGATTAGATATTTATGAGCTGGTAAGACTATCATACATCAGTTTTTTTGTTGATTCAGTTTATATCTGATGAGTATGACTCTTTCCAAGATGATATTCTCCATTACTAAACCTACTATATCTCACTCTACAAGAATCTCATAGGTAATCCACCTTTACAGGTTATATATCCTCGTCCCCCTTTACATCCTCCATTTGTTTTATTTTGTTCAAAAATCTCCCTCGGTTCGTTCAACCCCAATAATGCATTAAGTGATCACACGTCTCGGAGTTGGTGGTATTTTCCCAATTGAAGCGTTCTACGGGCTCTATGGTGATATATTGAGTTACACCATCATGAATCACTGGGAACTAATTCTTTTCCTTAGAATTCAGTTGAATTACTAGCTGTGTTCTGTTAGAACAAAAACTAATTGTCCAAGTGGACAGAGAAAAAACATTTAAACAGCATAGACAGTCTGTAATAGCCATTTCTTTGTTTAATATTGACGTAAGACGACGGTTCCAAATGATACAGCGATTTAATGGACAAAATATCTTCAATTCTGAACGTGAGATCACTTGGTGCACACATGGGGTTGAAGGGAGCGAGGGAGATATTTCAGGATGTATTCATTCAAATGAGGCTGTAGAGGCGAACGAGAGGGGAAATACTGTTCAAGTGGATTTTTTGTAGCATTCTTGTAGACTGAGATATATTGAGTTTAGTATAGGAGAAAACTGGTAAATAATGTCATCTTATTAATCAGATATGGATTCAATCAACAAACAAACAGTTGTCTGAAAGTCTAACCAACCGTTAAATGTCTAATCTTTTTCATTTTTGTCGCTCCGATTTAATTTTTATTTAATTTTATTTTTCGGATTTTTCTGAAATATTCCAAATAATACTAAACAATTAAAATAAATCATAACTCTCTTCTACGTTATCCTACGAAGTTATAAATCATCTTAGAAGTTTCCAATAGATGTGATAGACATATTAAGGGCATGTTCACGCTTGTAACTGTTATATCCGTGAAATCCCATCAACTTTCGTTCATTTCCAGAAAGTCAACTCTCAGAAACCAGCACAAAGAATCTTCCAACTCCTCTACCCTCTTCAGAACTGATCAACCACCTCATATATGTCAATTTAAAGTCTATTTACTCCCACAAATGTCACACTCCGTTAATTCGAGTCATTCTTCTTTAACTCGAAAAATCATCCAATAATATTGATCAGAACACGATGCTATTGGTATCATTCGAACCGCCTGGGGCGTGTCATTCCAACTGGACGCGCTATAAGTCAGTCGTATGAGTGATCGATGAGTTCGGGGCAAGTTTTGTGCTCATTTCTGAGAGTTGACGAATTAGAAATCAACGAAAGTTGATGGGATTTCATGGGCATAACAGATATATGAATAAATATGCCTTTCATATGTGTATGGGACGTATCTCCATTTGTGAAAATATCTACAGCTGGGTAGGATAACCTAGAAGCGAGTTATAAATTTATTTTAATTGTTTTGTATTATTTTGAATTTTTCCGAAAAATCAAAAAAATAAAATTAAATAAAATTAATTCTGATCGACAAAAATCAAAAAGATTAGACATTTATGGCTTGGTTAGACCAACATACAACTGTTATTTTGTGGATTCACTTCATATCTGATGAACACGACTCTTTCGAAGATGAAATTCTCGATTACTAAATCAGCTAGATCTTACTCTACAGGAATTCTATATATAAGCCACTTATACAAGTTTATCCCCCTCGTTTCCCTCTACAATTTCATTTGTTTTATTTTGTTCAGCAATTTCCCTCGAGTGATCGCATGTCTCTGAGTTGGAGGTATTTTGCCCATTGAGCCGTTGTATGAATAGGAAGAGTCTTCTATCATCAAGAGTACACTTTTGCTGAGCCATATCCAGCTGTTGCTTCTGTTTAAATTGATTTTGGACGTCTACTTGGACAGCTAGTCTCTGTCCCACAAGCTCCCAGCTCAAAAGAATCATAATAGGAGTAGCTCATAGCTTCAAATCAAAGTGAATTCTACGAACAAGAATTAGTTCAGAATTATCAATGAAAGTAAAACTCAGTATATCCTCATAGAGCATGTACATCTGTGTTTGTCAACCAACGACTTGTTATACTCTTCAAACCATCGCCAAATAACCAGGAGGAATTCTAAAGGATTGGGACTTTTACTTGATGTTTATTACACAAAGGGTTTATACTTGTGATTATGGGTGTCTAGTAGGAGGCATGTAGAGTGAGATATGTTGGCTTTAGTCCAAGAGAGACACCATAGTTTACAGCTCTCGTCTTCATTTATAAGATGCCCAAATACAAGTAAATTAGTACCATCTGGAGCGTCTGAGGTGTACGAATATAATGAGCAATACTACAACCCAGTAGTACGTTTATTCGACGACATATACCGAAAACAAATTCAAACGACAACAGCAACAGCAATATTAACGAAAACATGCTGCGACCACAATATTCGGCATCTCACGACCTCAAGGAATACCCCCATACCAATATCTCAATATGTCCAAAAATCCTAGTTGAGGACCCCCGAAACCTAAAATAAATCGTGCAGAAACGTAAATAAACACAAAATAAATGGTACCATTGTGTTTATCGGGAAACGACGATCACCCCCATATCAATTACTTTGTGTTTCAAATTTTACAGATCTTTAATTCCTTCTAACATACCCAGGATTAATGGTAGAGGTTTCCGCTTTTAAGGTATTGTTCATTTAAGCTATGAGAATGTTGGGTATTTTTTTGGTTAAGATTAGCTTTATTTTAGGCAAGAAACTTTTTTAAATATTACTTGAAATACACCCAATCTTAGTGAAAAAATTTGGCAATGCTCCCATAGCCTAAATGAACATTACTTTAAAAGCCCAATCCTCTACCATTAATCCTAGCTATGTTAGGTGGGGTTAAAGAACCGTAAATTTTGAAACACAAAGTAATTGGTATAGAAGTGATCGCTGTTTCCCGACGAACACAATGGTGCCATTTGTTTTGTGTTTACTTACGTTTCTGCACGATTCATTTTAGGTTTCGGGGGTCCTAAACTAGAAATTTTGAACTTGTTGAGATATTGGTATGATATTGGTATGGGAGTGTTTCTCTAGGTCGTGTGATGCCGAACATGGTGTTCGATAAGCGTTTTAGTTAATTGTTCTCATGCTGTCGCCGTTTGAACTTAAGAGCTTGATATGTCACCGGATATCGATACTACAATCTTTCAGAGTAGCCCATTAGATTTACACGATTCAGGCGGTTCAGATAGTGGTAATAATGTTGTATTGGGGTATAATCTATGACAACAACGAGTCATTACAAGAGGCGGCCATGCTCATGACTGAAAATGATGACTTTCTGGAGTGTAAAACAAACTTGGACACAGTGAAGTCACTGCTAGGCATAATGACAACACCGGGATATGATTGTGAAATCCCGTTCTCGAAGCTGTGTGTAGTTATTGGCATTGTATCTTGAACAAGACCTCAATGAAGGACTGCATATTGAACAGTATTGCTCCAAGCAAGAAGCAGAAGTGTCTAAATATACATTTTTACGGCTAATTAATAGATCTCTTCAGATTCTATAAAATACAATACAGGCCGAATCTCTGACAATGATACAACTGAAAATGCTGAAAGTGCTATATATAGTACACACCATACAGTAATAATAACAAGAGAACACTACAATATGGAACAGGGCAGTGTGCATTTGGAAATCTCAAGTACAGATACAGGTTCAGATTTTGTCACGTAGAACTTTTCCCTTTCCCATCGTCCTGTCATGCTTTATCTGGCCCTTGTGTGACTATTTTTTGAGTTCTGTTTTTTGTTTCACCGATAACTGGGGAATCGATTAAGATACAAGTAATTAGACATGTTAGTGATAGTCTCCTGAACACAGAAATTCTTTTGAGCTATTACTCGTAGCTGTTGCATTCGTATAAGGGCTCGCAATCACCAACAGAGTGTTCTGGTGTCTGTGTCATCATAACAAAAAGCCTAAATATTACTTTTGCCGAAGCTTACACTTGTATTTCTTGCCTAATTCAGATACTCAATCCCTTTTAGGCTCACCCGTTCCCAATTGAGACCATCATAACAACTTTTCAGGTCACCTTAGCAAATTTAAGGTGAACCGGGCCCAAACGGGTTAAATGATGCACTTCAGAGGCCCAGGTAATCCCAAAACTGATATTTAGTGTTTAAAAAAGTAATATTCAGAGTTTTAATCACAAAAACAGACATTTAAGCTATTCTACGTGCATGACAGAAATCCCCAGGACCAATGTCAGCTAGAATGGCCTTTTTATCGCAGTGAATAAATATTGATTATATGCAAAATGTGTCCCAGAACTGCCCCTACCATATTACGTGGCTGAAACATCTTTGTTCTTGGATTTGAAAGGTTTGAAGTCCTGAAATGTAATTTCCTTAGAACAACTACAAGTTCTTAGTAAACGTTTCCACATATATTTTCATAAATGCATTCTCTATATGTACTCTACGGGTAGCATTTGAAGGTTTAAAAATTCATTTTGAGACTCTATATGCCAAATTGTGTAGGATTCAAGTATTCATTTTTAAATTTTAAATGGACCCAAATTTACTTTAAGCTCAAGTATGTGCTTGACAATCTAGTTGAAATTTTGACAAAATGTATCGTACTTAAATTGTCTATACTGCTGCAAAAACAAGAGAATAATCAAAACTGTTTGAGCAATTTTGAATCCTTTGAAAAACAAAATACTTTTGTAACACAAAACATCACGTGAGCTGCTTACTATTCAGCTAAGTCTCACTAAATCAAATTTCCTGATGATATTTCCATGCTAACGGCAGAAGAGTAAGAGTTAAAACTGAACAAACAGGTGGATGTTGTCCTCTTGGACTCTAGGATTAATTTAAGATATTATTTGTCACTGCCACATGCTTGTAAGGCCCTCAAAATGCCAAACCACAACTCAGGCGTCTGTGTTACTAATAGAAAAGTCTAAATATTACTTTCTACGAAGTTTAAACTTGTGTTTTTGACCTAATTGGGGCAAATACGTTCGTTTTAAGCTTACCCTGTCCCGATTGGGGCCATCATAACAACATTTAAGGTCACCTTGGCTCAAATAAGGTGAACCCAGCCCAAAGGGGTTAATTAATGCACTTACGGGCTCAGGAGATCCAAAAGCTGATATTTAGAGTTCACAAAAGCAATATTCAGAGTTATCTGTGTAAAAACAGAGATTTAAGCTATTCTACGTGCATGAGAACAATCTCCAGCCCTTGAGTAAGCCATAATGGGCGTTAGAGAGTCGTGAATAAGTAATAATGGTATGCATAAGGTGTCCCAGAGACACAGGTACATCTCACGATGTTGCAAACTTCCATATTGTTGCGTTTGAAGGTCCTTAGTTCAGGAAACGTAAATTCTTAAAGATAGCCACAACTGGTTGGAAACAACGGCCATATCAAATTTAAAATATGCATTATACTTATCTGAACTCCAGCTTCAACTTGCATTTTTGTAAATTCATTTTGAAGCCCTACAACACTGAATGCGTTGAACTGAAAAAAGCAGTTTGTGTTTAAAAATAAGCCAAATTTACTTTAAGCTCCAAGTAAGTGCCTAACACCTTAGTTAGAATGTTCACCGAGTATGCATAATACCCAATTACCGATATTTCAGAAATAACAGAGAATAATCTACTTAGTCTTTGAACATTTTGGAGCCCTGAATGAAGGAGATATTTTCCTACCCACTAACGTCACGTGGGTAGCTTGCCATTCGGTTATGTCTTACTAAGCCAAATCTAGTTTTTGAAGTTTCGACGATCACAAGAGAAGAGAAGGAGGTACAACGTAATAAACCTGTGAATGTGAAACTCCTCGACTCTGGAATTTTTTCAAGATATTATTCACAACTACCACACACTTCTATGACCTTCAAAGTGTCAAATGAGATTTCTGGTGTCTGTGTTACATAACAAAAAGTCTAAATCTCAGCTTTTACGAAGCCTAAACTTGCGTTTTTGACCGTATTGGGACCGAAGCGTCTATTTTTAGCTTACCATGTCCTGTTTGGGAAATCAAAACAATTTTAAGGTCACCAGAAACAAAATTAAGGCGAACCTCGCCCAAAGCGGCTAGAAGATGCCCTTTTGGGGCAATGGAGATTAAAAACAGTGATTTAGACTTTGTGTAAACTAAAGTTTAGAGTTCTATTTGGAAAAGTAGAGATTTAAGCTTCTTTCCATGCACAAGATCAATATCCAGCGCTTAGGTAAGCCATAACTGGCTGTTGTTGCTGGGGAATAGATATCAATTGCATACATAATGTACCCCAGAGCCGCAGCAATCTGAAATAATGTTCAAAACAATAATATTACTTCTTTTGAACCTCCTGAGACCATGAAATTGGTTTGCCTTAAAAGAGCGACAAGGGGTCGGGGTAAACTCACAGTTCCATATGGAAATGATCAAGTTATTCTTCTGCACACTGCCTAAAAGGTGTTTTTGTTTTTATTCATTTTCAAGCATATTCGAACGCCCATTAGCTGGGCTCAACTTGGCACTTTTGTATTTAAAACATATTCGCTGAAATAAACATCCCAGAACTTCAGGACCCCTTCTTAAATAGGTCCTTTGAAGCTGTAAATGACGTTGGCACTCTAAGATACTCTCCCAATTCTCACTATAACCGTTAAATACGACACTCCGAATGTTCCGATTATCTTGCATGCCCGTAGTTTATGCCGTCCCGATACTCTATGCTGGGACTAAACCAGGTACTTTATGGAACTTTACGCAACATTTGTGACGCCAGAAGAGCTCGTAGAAAGGCAAGAGATAGTTCATTTTGAAGCCCTTACTCAGGAGATTACGATACCTCTTTCAGAATTAAAATCGGAGGTGTTTTGGCCATTTTCGAAATCCAGCCTAAGAGACCTTCCTGCACATGTAAATCACACAAACACGGAGCATGAGCTTAGTTATTGTCTTTTGATAACTTGTACCAGTCCAAAAGATGTACTGGGTGTTACATATACCACGGAGGGTGCCGACCACACAGATTTTAGTATATTCTTCACCCCTTGCCGTCTGTATTTTTTGATAACTTGTAAATATCTGCCACCAATTCATTTTGGATATAAATACGAGTCTCTCTCCTGACATTCCTATACCCACCCTTGCTTGCTTATCTCCTTTGACAAAGAGCCATAATAACGAAATATTACGATTCGTACCTGCATTTAAGATGAGTGTGGAGCAGAAGACAGACAAGGGGGACAACAAAGAATTCCTGTTAGATAACAAACTGTATCAAACAGCTGATTGAGTATTTTCCGCCACAAATGCTTGTTCGTTATGTGGACTTATTATTACGTCATGTAAACGCCTCACATGAGCTAATCTTACTGATAACGATAAGAGTTTGATAGGGATATCAAGGAATGCAAGAATAAAACAAAACAAACAAACGATATCAGACCAGTACCCCTAATTATGTTAGCTATATCTCCGAATTGCATTGTAATTGTGTCTTTTTCTCTGGTATGGAATTGTTGTAATATGGAAGTAGTTTCTGGACATGTTCAAGATTCTGTATCTAACAAGCCAAACAAAATACAACAAGTTTGGTTGTTGTGAACACGGTTATCAACACGGCTATCGACTTGGTATTATTTAATCTCAATCTGTACACCTGACTCCTGCATTATTACAAACTGATATACGAGCTCGCCACTAAGACAAACAGCTCAAAGCCGTAATTACTAGTCCCATGACTGTACCGTCTGTATAATATTCCAGTATTATGACACACAAGTCACAACTCTGATAACACAAGCTTTAGATAAGTGTACCCCAGATATCTTGAACGCTAATTAAACAAGTGAACAGTGCTCATGAGTTTCTCTGTAATTATTGTTTTATTATGTCTGACGATAGCGACCCTAACACAAACAAGACTCCTAATCTTCTATCTTTCAATTATTATAAAAAATACAAACTCACATGAACTTATAAGGACCATGGTCTTAATTCTGCAGGTGATAAATTACCTGTATGTAAACAGACATATGGATCTCTATAGGACAATACCCGGCTCTCAATTTCATTCTTGCAAATGTCTTTAGCACCCCAGGAAACCCTGAAGACTAACGAGTCATCAGTTCATGTGTCCACAAGATAACAGTATAGACAACAGCACAGAAAACCTACGAGTATTAATTACCCCATTTGTCTCCAAGCTCAAATAACTCATGAGCTCACTTGTTCGATCTCATGATCTACAGAACCTTTACTTTCGGAGTGCTGCATTCTGACTTCAACTAAAAGCCCTCACCTTCAACTCCATGAAACATACATGAGCTAATCTCCACACCCTTGGATCCACCGAAACCCTGGGCTCTTCTCAGTTTAATTTTCGGAAGCTTGAGCTTGCCAAGTAATGAGCCCATGAGTCTGTACCCAACTCACGATCTCAACAACCAGATATATGCGACTCAACAGCATTGAATACAATTGACTTTTGGACTCATTTTCAGACTGAGCATGAACTTCAGTACCAAGATTTGTAGACAAAATGCTGTACCTGCTGTTCTACTCTATATTGCTCGACAATTGAGCAATACAACTTCTACCGTGATACTGTGAACCCGCAATAGTTGTTGAGCTGACTTTGTGAACTCATTCGTATAAACTGTGGACGTTGAAGTTTGAGCTACCCGTACTTTTAGCAAGAATCGTCACTTGACCTGGGGTACGATACCAAGAGTTTCAGATCGGTCACAATAGTTTGAGTGCAAGTCTAACAGGCCATCCACACTGTAATTTGCAAATACACAACGTGGCATAGTATAGAACGCCATGATAATCTGAGAGTCACGTGAATAGTACCAAAATACTCGCACAATTCTGACGAGTCACGTGACCTTTTTTATTTTTCAATTTGACCACCATTGCCCATTTCCCTCTCCTGGTACATCTCCTCGGAGATTTAAAACCTCACCTTAGCAACCTCAGTGGTGGGGAACACGGCTCAAGTATAATAATGACGTCACACTATTTGAGCTAGTGCATACAATTGCTAACTGCAGTAGTGATCGGTAGCAATGTTACACAGACATGTAGAAACAGCTGTTGTTATGGCCTTCTGTGTCTGTATTTCTGTTTGTACCACTTATATTAAACACCTCTCTCTGTGTTGTTTACTCACCCTTTTGTTTACTCTTTCTGTTTTCTTCGGATCTCTCTTCCGAGTTCCAGCCACATTAAACTTTTTGTTTAGACTTTAGTTTAAACTTCCAAATAAACTTCAATCGTTTTGTGTCGGTTTCCATTTTCTGGCGTTTTCCCTAAATAGAACAAAATAGAATAAACCCCAAAGAAAATAGACCCTTGTCCATGTCCCACTTGACAGGTCAGAAATACCCAAAATACACCCTTTTTGCTACCCCTTTGGAACCCCCACATACTCAAATAGGTAAATCCCGATTTTCATGTTTTTTTTTTCATCTCCACCTGAAAAAAGTGGGCAGTTGGCATATCTAACGTACGAGGGAACGATCTTGCCTCAACGAGGATTTTCTGGGACCTGATAGAACCCTAACCCAATAGTCTCTGAACCCATAAAATAAAAACTCAGCCCTAACCCTGATCCGAACGGGTAAAACCTAACCTCCTCGCCCAGCGCTGACTTGTTCCAGACTGCTGGAAGGGGGCGTGCTTCCCCTAACCCAGAGTCTAAATTGGGAAAATAACCCCAAACCGATATTTGCAAAAGGCAATCAGCCCCAGCCCTGACACAACCCTAGCCCCGCCACCCCTCTCAAACCCCAACCCTGGACATAAAACAGTCTCAAAACCTGTTAAACCCCAACCCTAGCATAAAATACCGACGCGCAAGGAATAATACAGTGCGCGTTTCCGGAATAAATAAAAGAAAGAACTAAAAATAAATAATTAAAAATAAATAAAAAATGGTTTTTTTCAAAAACAAATCAAATAAAAATAAAAATGAAAGTATTCCCCTCCCCCACATACCGACACTAAATATCCTCAAGTACTGCTCTGTGACGTCATAGTTTTAGGTGGCTTTTCAAGGTTTGCCAAGGTGCTAAAGACGTGACATGGCTAACAACTGTGGGGATGAAGGATACCGCCAGAAATATGGACTGTTGCAATGACGCGTGTAGCAGCATGTTGCAACGATGCCGCAGGTTACAATAGTGCTAAAGTGGCGGCATCAGGGGTCTTGCAACATCCGCTGCAGCATTAGAGGCATCACAAATAAATAGATTGAATAAATAGCATATTTAACAGGGGCCGCAGATCAACTGCAGGCTGAGATTGTTGCCATGATGTCATACCAGGTGGTAGGGGTTAGATCATGGCGTTATTGGAAGGGTTGGTGGCAGCATCGGGGGCGTTGGCAACAGCATTGGGGGCATTCGCGGCAACATTGGAGGCATCAGCTGCAATACCGAGGCATCAGGGGCATAGTGGCATCGTTGGAGGCGTCGTTTGGGGCATCTTTGGAGGCGTCAGAGGCATCCGCTGCAACATTGTGGCATAGTCAGAGGCATCGTTAGTCCAGTAAAGTGAACTAGACGTTATACCGAGGATCACAGCCCGTCCTTCGGTGGTCCTGGTAATCAATTTGCAGGACGATACAGTCACAGTTGGGGCATTTCACCTGGTCTGCAGTGGGGGCATGGGCGACAGTGTTGATGGGTTGCTTGTGGTGGCAGGGCATGTTGAAGGAGAGTGTGTTTTTTTGGTGGCATCATCGGCGGCAGCGAGGTGTTTATATATCTACGTTAATAGTCACAGTCTAGCTGATGCGTGTGATTGCGGCATCTCCGAATTGGGAGGGCGCGTCTGCATGACCCATAAACTGTGACATAACTGAGTCAGGAGAAGAGGTGGAAACGGAGAGGGAAAAATGAGTAAAAATATGGAAGTTAATGCTGTGGGCAATGGGGATTTTTCTATGTTTTTTAATATTTTTGTTGGCCTGTTGTCACGGATTTTTGGGATTTTCGAGGATTTTTCTTTTTTAGTTTCAGTTTTTTTTTTCCCCTTCACTTTGCGTTTTCGCTCGGGCAACTGCTGCCGCATTGCTCTAACTTAGAGTCACCTTTTAGGCCGTGCTGCAGACCTGCACGGGCTGCAGACAAGCGATATCATATCAGACTTGTCAGACAGGGGCAAAAATAACACAAAGCGGTGTGTTCCGACGTGTCATATCTGATGAGTCGGAACAGCCCGTCAAAATGACTAGTCCATTTGATCTGTCTACTTGACCGGTCAAAGTGATCAGTTACTTACACACCCAATCTGATCAGTCGACTTGACGGGTCAACTCTCATCCTCTCTTTGTACCCCACACTCTCCTCTCCTTTGTAGTGAATATTTAAATATAACGCTACTGTGGTATGAGGGGTAACGTACTAGAGCTGGGTGACGTCAGATAGGCCGATAGGGGTATCTGACCTGTCGGAAAACTATGTACCGCTGTTTGAGGCCGGAATGGGATTTTATTATGTTACAGATATGGGTGGAATTCTGGGGCATAAAATAATGCGCTGAAACTGGTTTTACAAAATGTACGAGGCATCTCCTGAGTGAGGGGAGTCCAACGGTAGGTTTTATTTCCGTGTAGCTTGATTTCTGGAGGAGGTAGACGTGGTTTATGGGGCTTGACAAGTGAAGGAATAAGCTAAGTATGATAGGGTTTGGTAAGTGTGCTTAAGTAGTGGGAAGTGGGGTGGCATTAAGCCTGTGATGGTGGTAGAGCAATTTAGACAGTGCGAAAGTGATCCTGGAGATGAGGGGAGTAAAATGCATGTTTTCGCTTTTCACTGGGAGTATTATTGCTTTAGAACGAGAGAATGTATGAATGTGTTACATAAGTTATGCCATGATAGAAAGGAGGTAGGATAAGTGGGTGGAGATACGTATGGATGTGTTATGTCAGTGTCAGACCTGTGGATTAATTACCTTACATGCGTGGATATCTAAAATTCTGGGCATTGTTTTTGTTGAGTGATGATTTTAGTTGAACGTTTGTTAAGAAAATACTTATACATGAAATTTAAAGGTGTTTCACAACTATGAGGTTCACAGGACCTTTGTAAGATACATGGATCCTTTGGTTACAGGAAGGGTGTATAAGAATTTGAGCTCACTTATTCCAGCACAAACGTGTTGTGGCATTATGAGGACTTCATTTAATTTTGGGGCACGATTTTTGGACATGTATCAGCCTCATATCAAAAATCATGCGATTGGAATTCCGAAAGTTGCTCATGATTCCTGAAAACGTCGCGAGTACTGCTATATCATTAGATTCTCTTTAGCACCCCTCCCCGCGATGCTGTGGTGTCGCGATGTATCCACCACTTTAAAGATCGTGACAATTGAGGCTGACACATTGAGGCTGACACAACACCCTGAAATTCTACATGGACCAAAAGTCGTGCTATTTAAATTTTGAAAGTGACACTACACTCCTGGCAACTCGGAGATCACAGCCGTAACTTCTAATCCTCTCCACGACCCCTACTCACTGTGCTGTTGTAACACAATGTATCCACCTCTTTTAAGAACACCTCTTTAACATGGTGATAATGGGGCTGACACAATGGGGCACACTCACTACATGTAGATACATTTTTTTTGCCACCCTTTTCTCACCTATAAAACTGTCACAACCAACTCCCCCGTCACCGAAAAACCCGCCAGCTATGCAGGGAGACGTCAGAATCCAGTGCTCGACTTGTGGGATGGAAAAATGGGGAAAGGAGTTTGCGCATCATGTTGGGTTATGTGATCCTGACAGGGCGGTTAAGAAAAAGTGATGAAGGAAAAGAGAAAAAATAATTGAGCTTTGGAGTTTGGTAATTTATTATTTGTTTGTGATGAAGGAGTAACAAGAGAATGTACAGTAGAATTGTTGTGGAGATCATGGTGTAGTCGATCAAAGTATTTGATGTGATCTGGTGCAAAACTTGTGTTTGTGAATATTGTAGCAATTGGGGTTACGAGTGCAGAATGATAATCAGGAGATCAAGTGCTTCAATTCGATACCAAACTCGAAAATCGTTGTTAAGTAATTGTGTGTTTTATACCACTTTGATACCATACGCTCTCCACATTTCCATTTTGTGTTATGTGGGGTTATATTACAGTACATCCATGGACACACAGTGAACACACTACGTACGTACATTTGGTAATTATTACAACTCACGTGTCCATATTTTTGTCTCCTTTCACACTGGTGTTATTCTGGCCTTGTTGCTTGACAACCCATTAACCCCAACTACCTTACTTAACACCCCTCTCACATCCTCAACTAAACCCACAACTAATATTTCTATAATCCCAACTAACTCACCCCACACACCCTAAACGCCTTCCAACCACTCACAGCTCTCCTCCTATCTGTCTGAGTCCCCTGCATACTCTCTGCACAACTTTCGTGTTCCTGGCCGATCATCTGCCTTGGATCGACATGGCTGCTCACAGGCCACAGATAAGCAGCTGAGACAAGTGAAAAATGTGCAAAAAACCCGGAAAAAAATTCTGAAATGAAACTGAAAAGTGCGTGAAAAAAAAAAGAGCAAAGAAAATGGATGCCAACAAAATTAAACTGAAAATCCCTCGAAACAGATCGAGAGCTAATACACCAAAGCGGACACTCTTCCGCTACAGACAAGGCTCGTATTTTTTCTTCCGACATGTAAAGAAGCGGATACTAATGGGGTTGCACGTGTGTAGTCATTTGACTCAGTGACATGATGGGTATACGAGTCTGTAGATAGGTCGACTTTAAGCAGCCAAGAAAATGTACTGATAATCACGTGTAATAATAATGGCTGTATAGATAATGGCTGTATAGATAACGACTGGCCTTGTAGACGCGTACAATGTATGACTCTTAGTGTTCCTGTTCTACTGAGACAGATGCCACATTGTACCTATACATATGTCTTATACACAATACCGCCTGTATCACAGCCGAAAACGTGTTACTTTCAGGGAGTTGAGTTGATATGGCGTGTTGGAAAAAGGCATGTCTTATCTCGACATGCCAGAGTTTCATCTCGAAAGTCTGTTGGATTTAGGCAATTATTCCCGACTAACAGAAGCCGAAAAATCAAATGGGGAAATGTTACCAGGTATGAGTATACCATTGTACTCTTGAAACATTAGAGAAATTTTCACGGAGTATGTACGAGGGCAGATGAGACACGTGCAATGTCACGTGATAAGGGTGGTTTGAGACTGGGGAGTGAGAATATGCAGAATCAATGAGGAATTGGTACAGCTGGAAATATTTGTATGTGGGGGAATAGATTATTTTGCATAATAGTACTTTACAGGAAAGGGATACCATGTGACTACGTTTTGGAGGTATTTGGAGTACAGTGAGTGCCAATTTGAGAGTGCTTGTTGGAAGAGCTGTTAGTTGAGTTTAGTTGACGTCCCCTTGTTCCATTCACTAAAGCTTAACAAAAAGATGGTCCCCAGAGTACCACAAAAAGTCCACTGAATGGAAATGTATTACTTCAACAACCAGCTAGGTTTTTTCATAACCACATTCAGAACACCTCTACCTGTTTTTCTTACTCTACATCTGTAGATAGTGTCTAGTATTACTATATAGCCGTAGTTCTGTTCCCTGTGCCTACTTCAAGGGGAACGGCAACTTTCTATGCATATGGCTCAAAATCTCGACATATCCAGGCTCATCCACCCCAATAACTCCCCTTCTGATCAAAAAATCCACAGTAATCAGAGCAGTGTTGGGTTTGAATTTACCCTCGAGAATGAGCTCCAGCACTCTTCCTACAGAATGAAGCTCAAACGACTCCACTTCTCCATCAGCAGGTTCAGGCACTGTATCTTCGTCCATCTCGAGATCCATGACGTACTCCACTTCAGGTTGGATCACAGAAAGCTCATTGGTCAAGTCGTCTGTAGCTCTGTACAGATACGATACCACACCCGTAGAAACGAGTCTAGAAGACACGTATTGAGGGTCTAGACCGGCCTCCTCACCACACTCCTTCACAGCTGTCTCCCATAACGAAGCCGGGTAACCCACGCCACCTGCAACAGTGTTATCTAGATATCCTGGCCAGGTGGGCTTGTTGAGAGCTCGTCTGGGCACCCAGATTCTGATATCACGTGACGTCTTTCCAGGCACATAGCCCACAATATGAACTCCATAAGTGACCACTCCAAACAGCGCAGTGACTGCTCGTTCCATCAAAAAATACACCGTAGAAGACGGGTTGTAAATGGCGTATTTTTCGTTTCTCCAGCCGTCCAGCACGTCAAACAGCTTTTGTGCACGCCACCTGTCACCTAGTCGTTCAAACGCCTCGGTACGTTTCTCACACGTGTCCAATTGAGCTATGATTGTCACTTTTTTGTCGGCATCAGAGACACCAACGACAGATGTCTCTTTTCGCAGTTCCTCGACGACCAGGGGGGTTAGAAAGCCGAGAGGAGTTCCATCGTGTGCGCAAAACGTGAAATAGTCGGGCAAGGGGGTGTATGGTGTTGAATCGCAGTTCTTGATGACTTCGAGGAGCGTCATGGTGGTGATAATGAGGGGTGGTTATGCAGGTGAGTTTAATTAATTGGAGCTAAAACAGCTGGGGTTGGGGATATGCTAAATGAGCATTTGGGGGCTGTTATTGGGTGGAAAGGCAGGTATATTCGTGCATTACAGGTGATATTGTGTAATTGAGCTTTTTTTTTGAAAAATTTTGGGCGTTGTTGAAATGTCATGGTTTAGTTAGAGTTTAGTTAAGACGTAATTATATACACTCTGTTTCATGCCCTCCTCACAGCACCACAAAATCAACCTGGAGAAGCTCCATAAAAATTACCCACTACCTATCCAGCTCATCACGTGACCCACAAAAATCTCTATTTCCTATTCCCCCAATTTTCCATAAAGTTCAAAATTCGCCCTACCCAGGATCGAACCCACGCCCCTACGTCAGCATGCAGGTGCCATAATAGTGCCTCCGGGCGCGGTGAAATTGCGTGGGGAAGCCAATCTTGAATTCTCCATCATACATCAAAATGGGAATGTGAGTATAGGAGGGATGAAGGAAAGGAGGAAGTGTGTTGTTGCACAGACACAGTCGTTTATACGACACACAATGTGATACAAGAAATGACACAAACGATACAGATGGCAAATGAGCTATTGAGATGAGATTATGAGTGACAAGGTGGTTTACTGAGCTGTGAGATGACAGTGTTCGAAATGCTAGATTGATAGCTCGTTGGAGTACTGCTCATTTTGTTTGTCTGAGTTGTTTCTGAGAGTGGCACTTGGTATGGCATGCCTGAGATGATACAACAGAAACATACTGAATGTGGTGATACAAAAGAGACGGTGGTATGAGAAGATGAACCCATACTTATTGTATTTGATCATTACTTTTCAGTTACTGCTCGCTTGTCACATTTCACTTGTGATCGCTGTCTTGCCACTCGCACAAACTCGCTACGCTCGTTTGTACGCTCATTTGTGTTCATACTAACCCAGTCGCCGCCATGACCTCGCCCGTTCCATGGCTCTCGCCCTCGAATCTCCCCAACTAACGCCCCAAATTCGCCACGATGTTCTCCAACAATGTGAAGGGTTCACCGACTCCAACCTTCCCATTTCCGAAAGCGAGTCTATGAAACTCGGTGAAGATCTCGTGCAGATCTACAAGGATGCGGTGATGGCCAACCCTGCTGCCGAGGTCCTGTTCCTCCAGTGCATGAGCCGTTTGGCCCCCTGTTTGGTCGTTGAAGAACAGGTCAGAACATGGGTAGACCTCTACTCCAAACCCGCCATTGACTCAGCTGGCCAGAAAAATGACCTTGTACGGGCCGCCTGTGACTTGCTCATTGCCTGGATGGTCCCCAAAGACGGAGTGGAGGGAAATTCTGCACATTACCAAGCCATTTCTCGCAGCACAGCCCTGTTCATGGTCCAGATCTACCTCCATGAGAATCTCATCGTCGGAGAGACCAAGGGTAAAGCAGATGCTAAGGAGGAACGCCTTCGGTTCGTCAGAATGAACGCCAAAAACCTCATTCTCACGTTTGCAGATGCCCGACCACAGGAGTTTTGCGTGCTGGCCAACCGGTTCTTTGTGCAGCCTGAGTACCGGGTTCGCATCCTGGTGCTTTTGTCTGCGTTTTTTTCCGCCACAAAAGCAAAAATCCCCGCTGATTTGGCCCATTCCCAGCTAGTGAAGCATCTGTTTGCGTGTCTTCTGAACGACAAATCATCGCAGGTGGTCACCATGGCGTCATCTGCTCTGATAATGATGCTGCCGTTCATTTGCAGTAAAATCAACACCGAGCTGCCACACTTGTTTGCCGTTTACGGAAGAATGGTGTGTTGGAGAGGAGGACTGGTAGAGGAGGAGCAACAGGTGTTTGAGGGAGAAGATGAGGAGGAGGTCGAGGAGGATACTGATGAGGAGGGTGAGACAACACCGGAAAAGGAAGAACCTGTTGCTAAAACTGAGTCGGAGCCTGTTGTGACAGAGGAAAAAGAAGTCACCACCCCCACTCCATCATCATGGACTCCTCTACCTCGAGATGAAGTTCCTGATGCTCCTAACCCCGATTGGGAACGCATGTTTACGTTTTTGTACGGACTGTTTCCCTCAAACTTCATCATGTTCCTCAGAAAACCCACAGAGTACATCCTGCCCTCCCTGGGGTCTCCTCCAGACGACTGGGACGACTATTACATTTCGCAGCGGTCGAAAACGTGCTTTGACCGCCACTTGCTGCATGTTCAGCTACTGACATCGTCGTCAGAACAGGAACTGAAGGACGAGTATCGATGGGCAGGAATGACGCCTGCAGATATCGCGTCTTTGTGTTTGTCGTTGCTGACGGTATCGCCTACAGAAAGATCACGTGACGATACCCACTCTGTCGCCTCCAGTACTGCCACCAAGGACAAGGAGGTGGTTACCCGGTCTAGAGGTACTTCTTTGAGCGAGTCGAAACGGCAGTTTTCCATCACTTCCATTCCAGATCGAGAATCCACTCCGTCCAGTCAAGTTACCACCTCTACAGAGTCTCAGGTTGCTGCTGGTGAACTTCTTTCTCCTACTTTGACGTCTACATCTGCTACGGGTCATCTGATGGATCTCCAAGCTCGTCATCAGAGTTTGTACGGTCGAAAAGCGGACTTTCCACCTCCAGTGTCCATCTCTACACTCACTTTGGACGATTCTGACTCTCAGGGACGTGAAGAGAGCCCCGTATCGCCTTTGACGCGGTACCAGAAGCATTCCAGTATTCCCACAGCTTCAATTGAGGGTGTTTTGGAGTCTGGAACGAACTCTAGTCCTGCTCTCAGTCCTACACAGCTTCCTGTGGGTTCTCCTATTCTGAGAGGTGACTCTTCATCCGATCAGGCTGATATTCTTGCTTATTACCAGCGAGAACTGTTGCTGATCAAAAACGAACTGGATTTTGTGTGTTATTTGGATTTTCACAACCAGTTCCGTATTAGGCAGTTGAAGGAGCAGCTTCACAGTGCTTTGCGACAGGATATCGACGTTCAGAACCTCGTTACGTCCAACCAAAAGCTCAAGCGCCAGACGGAACAGCTTAATTCCCAATTGGTCAAAATGAAGGAATTGGGTAACACCCTCAGAACACAAAAGGTGCAGCATGAAGGAACGCTGACAAAGCGAAACAGAGAATTGCGTCTCCAGTGTGATTCTCTCACTGAAGAAACTGCCAAGACCAACCTGGAGTTTGAGCATATGCAGGCTGAAAACCAAAAGCTGTACTCTGCAGCTATGGCCAAGGAGGCAGTAGTCACCCAGCTGGAACTCAAGGTGGAGTCTCTGGAGAACGAGAACCGGCTGATCAACGAGTACCGTGAAAAGCTGCGTGTTTTGGAGTCTTCTGAGGGAGGAGAAGTGGTGCAGACTACATCTCCAGTGTCTGCCGATGTTCATATTGAACTAGAGAAGACCAAGATTGACTTGGGAGTGTTGAGACACGAGAAGGAGACGCTGGAGAGACGTTTGAGAGGTGAGATTAGTGAACTGGAAGAGCAGATCACCGACATTGAAAAACAATCTTCTCCTTCTCATAAAGTCCTTGAGATGCTGGAGACTATCAAACAAGAGGCTGAAAGCCGGTACCATCAGCTGTCTGTTTCTCATCAGGAGCTCTCTCAACGGTACCAGGATCTTGATGAGCGTTTCAGAACGTATGCAGCTTCTTCCGAGGCTGAAAACCTGGCTCCTGGAGCAGGTGAGTTGTTCCACAACACCAACCAGAAGAGTCTTTTGGGATACGATGTGGAGAGTCTAGGAGGATCTTCAGGACACTCTCTACGGACTACTAAACAGTCTTCTGCGTCGTTGGCTGGTTCTGATAGTGCGTACTACCGAGGAGTGCCTATTGGAGGCAATTCAAAGACCCCCTCTCCTGCTGTTGAGCATCTCGGAATGAATTTCGGACAGGGAGGACAGAGTGGAGGCTCGCATCCTCAGCCACCGTCCCATGCTGTTTCTCATGATGAAGGGGAGAGACCGAGAGCTAGAGGTAGAGGTGGATGGCAGAATGCGGCTAGGAAGAGTGAGACCAAGAAGATTAATTCTTTCAGGGGTTTCTTGTAACCGGAGCAGATACGTGTATTTGTATCACCCCGTGAGTGCTCTGTTAAGACCACTCAGACACTGAAAAGAGTGTAGGTATTTAAAAGGAATGATAATGTATATATTTGTTATGTCTCACTACAGGTAGACGTAGATGTAGGTGGATTGTAGTGTATAAACACAGCTAGTACCTACTGTACTATAGCTACACTTGTCTGTGAATGTTACCTCGTAACATCTCTACGATTCTGTCGGTTACAGTGCTTCGCACAATCACCTTGTCTTGTTTAGAAGTTCAGAGCAGCCTTTCGCGCTGCTCTCAGTATATACATTAATTCGTCTTAGGCATGGGCACTCCTCCCTTGTTCTTCTGCAGGTAGAAGGCCACGTTTCGCATTTTCTCCTGCTTCTTCTCCATCTCCTTCTCTCGTCGGACACTTCCACCCAGCTTCTGGGCCACCTTCTGGGCCACAAAAGGCTGTCCGGCCTTCTTGTAAGGACCCATAATGCCGCCAAAAGCAGTGGAGGGCTTGTTTCGGCCGCTTCCCAGCGAGTCGATTCCGGTCACCTCGTCCATGAGCTGCTTGGTCTCTCGAGCAGACTCCTCCATCTTGGCCAGAATGCCGTCGGTGTCTTCAGGCCACACAAAGGGCTGCTCCATCTCAATGGTCATCTTTTTGATCATCCGCTTTCGGTATCGAGGTCGTGCGGGGTTTTCTCGCTCAAAGGCGCCGGGGAAGACCACAGAACGCACATTGAGCGCACGCAGACCGTACAGGTTGTACAGGTAGTCTCTGAGCTCCATTTTGTTCATGTGCAAGGGAGTGAGGAAAGAGGCCTGGTAAGGGGTCAACTTGGCGTTGGGTCGCACCAGAATCACCTGCTCCTTGGGGAACCACACTTCCCGCTTACCCACAGCGAAATGCGCGTCGCCAGACTCAATGCCCTGTTCGAGCTTGGAAACTCGCTCCTCCTGGTTCATGGGTCTGTGGAGAGGAAGGCCTCCCTTGTAGAGGGTGTTTGAGGTGGCGGATTTGGTGGGCAGAGTTATGGACGGCCGCTGGCTTTTGGCCAGAGAAGCGCCGAATCGAGACACCCCGGAAAGTCGCATTGTGTTGGTGTGAGTGATCTGGGTGTAGAGTTGGTGATGCAGTATTTTTCACACAGGTTAGGGTTGGGAGGAGGTGTGGGTTCGAACCGCGCGTGGGTAGTTAAATGGGAAATTTTAAAAGGCAGAAATTTAATAGCATGTACTGGTACTGCACTACTAGCTGGTTTATTACACGTCTGATTACTCGAACAGAGGACTTGTATCGAATGACATATTACTGCCTGAAATGCTGACCCACACACTTTAATCTTAAATGAAGATGGTTGGGGTCTCGTCTCACCTCAAGGAGAGACCGTATCAAGGTAGAACAAACGGCACAGTACTCCCAGAGGCATGCTACAGCGGAGGAAGCTATGTATTTTGAATTATAGACGAAAAAAAAATATCGCCTTTTTTTTTCTCCCAAAAACATCCACTTTTTGCCCCGTGGGGGGGACCACATACGATTTTGTCAAAAAACAGTGAAAAATCCAAATTTCACAAAACTTCAATCTCTTAAAAATGGGTAAAAAACATGACATTTTATATTTTTCAAAATGTGACCTGAATCAGAATGTCCAACTGATTCTATAACCATCTTCACCTTTGCAAATAGCATTTCGAGATGTGTTGTTTCACACTAATCCTTGTTAAATGTGACACTGAAAAAAAACCAGAAAAAAAAAACAGAAAAAAAAACTAAAGTGTGTATAAATGGCCATATTAGTAGCTGGGATTGTTCTTTGACATTACAATATACTGTAGGTCACTTTCCACGTTCTCGAGGCACGTATTTGGCCTGTTTGGGCACTGTTTAAATTGTTGCTTTTTTCCAAAAAGTCAGATTTTCGGCTTGTGGGGGGGACCACCTGAGATTTTGTCAAAAAACAGCGAAAAATCGAAGTTTCACAAAACTTTAGACTCATCAAACTGGGGTAAAAACAGGATATTCCGTATTTTTAAAAACGTTAGCTGATTAGAAACGATCAATTGATGCTATGTACATCTTCAAATTTGTCAATACCACTCCGGGATGTGTTGTTTTGCATTAATCCTCGTTTTCCCTGACACTGAAAAAAACCCGAAAAAAAAAATTGAAAAAAAAACACAAAGTGTTTATAAATTGCGACATTAATAGGTGGTGTTGTTCATTAATATCACAATATACTGTCTACTAGTTTCCACGCTCTTGTGCAATGTGTTTGACCTTTTTGGACACTGTTCTGTATTGCAGATATATACTTGAGATGATCTTACTTGAGTAACACCACAAGGAGAGACCGTAGCGAGGTTAAACAAAGGCCATTGTACTTCCAGAAGCGTGCTACAACGTGGGAAGCTGAAGTTGAGGCAAAAAAAAAAGTTGTTTTTTTCTCAAAAACACCAACTTTTTGTCCTGTGGGGGGGACCACATGTGATTTTGTCAAAAAATGTCAAAAATCAAAATTTCATAAAACTTTGGTCTCATGAAACTGGGGTAAAAACCTCTTGTTTCATGTTTTTTAAAACGTTACCTGAATGCAAACGATCGATTGGTTCGATTACCATCTTCAACTTTGTCATTAGCAATTCGTGATCTGTTGTTTTACACTAATGCTTGCTAAATATGACACTGAAAAAATTTGAAAAAAAAAAATTTGAAAAAAAAGACAAAGTTTTGTTAGTGAGAGATATTAGTAACTGCAATTGTTCTTTGACATCACAATATACTGTAGGTCACTTTCTACGTTCTCGAGGCGCGTATTTGGCCTGTTTGGAGACTGTTTAAATTTTTGCTTTTTTCCAAAAAGTCCGATTTTCGGCTTGTGGGGGGGACCACATGCGATTTTATCGAAAAACAGCCAAAAAACAAATTTTCAAAAAACTTTGATCTCCTGAAACTGGGGTAAAAACAGGAGATTTTATATTTTAAAAAACGTTACAAGAATTAACACGATCAATCGATTCGAGTACCATCTTCACCTTTGTCATTAGCAATTCGGGATGTGTTGTTTCACACTAATTCTCGTTAACCCTGACACTGAAAAAAAACTGGAAAAAATATTGGAAAAAAAAACATAAAGTTTTAATAAAAGGCAATAATAGTAGCTGGGATTGCTCTTTGACATCACAATATACTGTAAGTCAATTTCCACGTTCTTGAGGCACGTATTCAATCTATTTGTACGCTTCGTTCTGTCAGCAGAGGAGATTATGCACCCTTGGCATGAGCCTCATAGTTTAATATACACAACCATCGGGGAGTACAGGGACCTTGATCCGGAAGTCGGACGCTGTAAGAGAAGGGGGACTAGTTAGGTTAACATAAACGTCATCAGAGAAATTACGATCCGAATGGTGTAGTTTTTGACTGTATAGTTAGTTAACGGTCTCCAAGCGGCTGAAAAGTGGGAATTTTTCAGTCATACTCACATGGTTGAAACCTCCATATAGAGGGCTCCACTTTAATATAAAACACGACGGCATTTCATCCAATACTGAGCATTTGGGAAAAGGCGTCCACTTCTCGAAAATATTGAACAAACTTTAATTATCCAATTAACGAGCCGCACGCCTGGGGGTGCTGTTTTGTGTGTCTTTTCTTGCACGGAAAATCGAGCTATGAGAATTCTAAAAAGTGCGTTTTGTAATTAAACGCTTTAAGACGAATATTATGGACGTTAAGCTGCAGTTAAATTGACGCCATATGTACATTATATAACAAAGTAGAGGTAAACGCTGGTCTGTTCTGGACTGAAATTCAAACATGGCCAATATATCTCCTATTTCGACTCTGAAACAGTTATTGTAATCTCCAAAATGAGGGCTTCCAAATGAGCTATCTCTGACCTTTTTACGAGCTCTACTCGCCCAGGAAAAGCTGCTGAAAGTTGCATAAAGTACCTGGTTTGGTCCCAGCATAAACTACGGGTATGCACGTATGCAAGAGTATGCAAGAGTATGCAAGAATATGCAAGAGAATCAGAACATCAGAAAGAGCTGTTTTGGGCTCTACAAACTTACATGGCGGTTATATCATGCTTTGGCAGCTTCATCCTCACCTTGATTTATGTAATATACGAGAATGGTACCGTTGAAGCCAGCTCGCCTAGCCCGAAAGCCACTATAAAAAGCCCCCCTGTTTTTTCTGGCTCGAAAACCAGCTCCCCTTTAGTAGCATGGTTTTTGTACTGTATTTGAAGGTTCTAAACAAATACTATAGACTCCACGTGACTACAATCTACTTCTCTCTTGCTTAGTAATGTTCATTCTGTATATATCATCTCTTGTTAGCAGTCATGGACATCCATCTAGTTCCGTCTAGGTCAAACAAGTGAACATCGACGGGAAACTTGACACCCACAGCCTGCAGCATTCTCAGACTCTGCAAACACGCTAACAACTTGTTGTAAAAACGTCTATCTGTACCGTCCATGGCACACGACTTTCTGGCCATCAACTTTCTCTCTTTTCGAGAATATCTTCTCAAAGCAAAAACACCTTCATCATTCCATGCTTCCTTAAGGTACCGTAACACTCTGTCTCTCATATGATGAGCGTCAAACTCGAGTTTCGTGTTTCTGATGTTTGGAGAAGTGGCAGAAATCTCTATCCAAATAGCGTTAATGAGATCAGATGTTTTCCATGTTTTGATAGCCCGTAGAAGCTCGTCGCGTGCAAAAAGCTGGTAATGGGAACCTGTGCTATTGTACCTTGTTCTTTCAGAGTCTCTAATAGGCACATCCATTTCACCCAGTGTTTCTCCAATTCGTACAAATTCTCTGACGTGTGATTTGACGAAATCTTTCTCTGGAAACACCTGTACCAGTCTCTGTGCGCAGATCTCATAGGCCACAGATCTCCATCTTCGCCCAGCATCAAAAGCGTACTCGTATTCTTTTGGTTCACACATGACGGGAAGTAAAACATATGCATAACCATACTCAATCCAAGCATTGGCAGCTGTATGCATGAGAAGTTCATCATGAGATTGTCCGAAAATCTGGTATGCTCTTCGTGTGATTGGTTCACCTAGATATTCACTCACAGACGCGTAGTTTGCTTTAGCAAGTAACTGTTGCTGTTGTTGAGAGAACTCAATGTACCCTTCCTCTTGTTCGTACTTTTTAGCCTGAGAAGGTCCTTTTCCAGAGTGTTTCATGACTGAATAAGCCAACAAAGTCGGTTTAACTCCGATCCAATTGGCCACTGTTCGCGACACAGGAAGAGCATACAGCACAGAGTTCTCCAGACCTCCAACCAGCGTGTTAACGATATGTACGTTTTCAGGAAAGTCGAACGCACAGAAGCCCGAGTCGTTAGAAATGATGTGCACCGCTTTGTTCGGGTTCATGGTCGCATAGTTGAACACCAAACAAGCTAGATCCGGGTCTGCTTCCCCGGGTGAAACTAAGCATGGCACTCCCGGAAACTTGGTCTGAATCGTATCCAGACACAAAGCGCCACATAGCACAGTAAGTGCCAGACTCTGGGCGTGTAGTGCAGTGGGTAGTGACTCAATGGCTCGTTTCCTCCGGCTGTCCATCTTTTCAGTAGGAACCAAGCCGTCAAACAGCACCAGCTGAATATCCCACTTGTGTTGACCGATCCAGCAGTTGAAAAGCTCCTCCAGCTTCATTGCCACTCCTCTCATGTCGTATCTGCTGCCCGGATCAACCATGTTTGCAATCTGGTGTGCCATAATGTGGCCGTCGATAAAGACCACGCCACGGCCTATCTGGTCGAGAGTCAGAGGCGTGAACCGCTCTCGCATGGTGCTGAAATACCCCTTGATGCCCATGTTGTTTGGTGGCCGAGCTGGGACATGCCAGTCATTATAACTGGTTGAAGGCTAGGTCTCTGCATGGTTAGCGCGCAGCTTAATTTTAAGCCGTAGAACAAGAGTTGTGAGTGGTGTGTAAGAAGAAGAGAGGTATTGGGTGGTGGAAAGATGTATATTCAAAACCACCACACCACCATGACACGACACACCACACCACTACTGTTTGTGTCTGTGTTTGGCCTGGCTACGTTGTGTTATCTCGGACTTGCCCATAACAAAGCTAATGCGGTTTTTTTTGGTTTGTGTTTATATTAGATTTGTGTAACGTCTACCGCGCTATAGCATTAGTTGAGGCCACTTGGGCAGTGCCCTGGCAGTGTTATGTATGTATACATTTTTTACAGGCTCCAAGCTATAGGCTATATTTAGCCTTATGCGCAAACTCAAAGTGAGATTAAACGGGTGACGTGCATCATGTGTGCGTGGAGATCATGCAGTGATGGGGCCTTTTTGCACACGTTTTTTTAACGACGATTTTTCCACACCCGGGGAATATATAAGAGTGAGTCGCCTCCCACTTTTTTTTTACTTCCCCACCACCCACCACTCTCATAATAACACAAAGAAATCCCTTTGTCTCATTACCCCACTAACTCACGTTTACGTTAGAGTCGTGGGATTGGGTTGTGGGGAGAGCAAGCGACGCGAGCGAAGCGAGTGCCGTTTAAGACTGGTAGTTCTGTATTCATGACTACGTTGTGTAATTGGACATCGTAGAAGGTAAGGTGGTGTATTTCTGGTATTTTTCTTTTTGTTTTTCCGGCACTTTTGAAGATCTGACAATGCGATAATCAAGGAGAAGAGCAGGTGACAAAGTCTGTACCCTCTGAAACTTAGCGTTACAGTTCACTCGTCAATTGATCCTACTGATCCAACGGTGAAACACGGACATTTTCGCCGACTCAAGGTCGTATTATGAGTGCCCACAATGATGTCATCGCGAATTGCGTATTACGGATTTAACGGCTTTTAGAAGATGACAGCTTTGTATTGCTGATGTGCATAACGTTGTACTTGTAAACAAGGGGTTTCAGGGGTTGATTATGCAAGTACGGTGAGGGTTGTGTATCAGCTTTTTTTGAACATCAGTAGATCACACAGTCTACAAGGTCATGTGTATTGCTTCGATATGTGACTACTGGATTTGCCACTGTGGTCGTGTTTAGTTAAGGTTAAAAAGTCATGTAGAGAAGCCCAATCACCATTTATCGAGCTTTTTTGGTAGACAGAAAGTGTCATTGATAGATAGATATACTCTCCTCATTCAGGCGGCTCTTTCGTCATATCCCATTTCTTGGTACTGTACGGACACTGTAAGGTCCAACATAGACCCACAGTACGATAGACCATTGTTAGTTAACGTTCAACAAACTTTACTACCGAATTGCTCCCAAGTATTGAACCTCGGCTCAATAAGTCTCCACTTGAGCAAATTTAGATGCACAAAAAGCGGCAATTTGAGGTGGCTTCGATAATGCGTCTACTCTAAGATGTGATTATGTAATGTAGGTTTATTAATTGATTATGTAATAAGGCTGCTTGACTAGTTTAGCGCAGCTGCATCTTCACTAATGTGTACTAAACTAACACCCTTTGTGTTAGCTGGTGCTATATTAGACTGGCGGTAAGGCAGCGGCACAGGAATGTGGTTATGAGACAAATAACTGCTGTTTACGGAGTTCATAGAGCTTTTAGGACAGTTTTCAGACATTTCATGGTTTAGTTAAATAATCTAAATAAACTCCATATCAATAACTACTTTACTTGTGTTTAAGCTTCGGGCTGCACTCCTCCAGTATTACTGTTGGTAAACTTTCTTCAATTAAGAACGGGGGTCAAGTGGGTCCATGAAGAAATATGGAGGTGTCCAGATGCCCATTAAACGGACGTTTTGGGGTGATTTTCTGCTCAAATAGGAAATTCACGTGACCACTTGTTCGGTTAGTTATCACCTGACTGTACAGGTATGCTACATTGCTCATTAGTTGCGAGTAATTAGCATGTCATCTGGGCCTCGGTATTATGTCTTGTGATGCAGGATGAACTAAAATAATAAAAAATATAAAACACAATAAATACTGATAAATACCGAAAAATTCACGTAAATACCAATAATCACAAACGAGCACTGCTAGCTTTCACACTCAGCAGATCACTTCCTAACACCCCTGTATAATCAGGCCATGCAACTTTCATGCTTCAGTCACAGTTAAGTTTCATGTGATGAGCCGAGTACGAGCTTAGCACAGTGTAGTCAGCAGGTAACATGACAACAGTAATGTCGCGTTTTAATTAACAATTTTTGCCTGTGTATCTGTGTAACAAAACTGTCTGTGTAACTTTTGTTTAATATATAAAGCCCACAACCCCCCTGTTTGTTTTTCTCTTCTCTTCTCCCATCCCACTAGCTTTGTGTTCTCCACACTTCCCATCTCCACACACAAAGCTTATGCCCCCGACCTACGCAACACAACCAACATGGCTCTGATAGTGGCAGTGACGGGCGTCGTGTTTGTGGTCGAGATGGCGCTCCAGCTCCGCCAGCTCGTCCATCTGGGCTACGCCAACACCGTCCCCAAGGAGCTGGCGCACATGCTCGATCCACAACAGTTGCACAAACACAATGCGCTGGCGTGGGCAGAACTGCGGTCCCAGTTCTACCTGGCGCTGTGGCCGTTTGTGCAGCGGACTGCGATATTCTTGGGACTGTTGCCGTGGATATTGTGGGCTGCTGAGTTCATTCAGGGGAGGCTCAAATTGCGACTGACACAGATCCATGCTCCACAAACAGCTATCGATATCGGGTTGAGCGACTGTGTGAACGCGTTTCTGGCTTCTGCGGTGTTCTACATCCTCCAGAGAGTGTCGTTATTGCTGCATGATTACGAAAGAGACGCCAATGTGCTGCAGTTGCACATTACCAAAATGGAGTACTTGTCCGAGTACACGACGGAGACGCTCCAAAAGGGGGTGGTTCAATGTCTCATTGTGGGTGGCGTTGAGCTGGTACTATCTTTGCTACCATGGAAACGTCCTCACATGATTCTGACACTTTTGCTACCCTTGGCATACACGTTGACTCATATGGGGGTGCTCAAGATCCACCGCACAAACCCCCCTCCAAACGCATACCCACTGATGAACTGCCAATTACGTTCGAAACTCGAAAATGTCGCCAGAGATCTCAATTTTCCAAACCCAACACAGATTTACGTTTATCATAAAGGCAAGCCTCGTATTCATGTGGCAGGGTGGACACAGAAGAACACTCGCATCTACATCCACAACCATCTTCTAACAATGCACTCTCACCCTGAGATTCTGCTGTTTGTTGCCCATGTTCTAGCAGGAAGACTGTTTCCTGTAAACTCAGATACGTTCCCGCTAGGATGGATGGCACTGTCTGAGTATACGAGGGGTGTTCTGACACTGTTGTTGTGTTGGAACCCCAGGTTTCATGCTTACCTTGGCTTAAAACGCTTCCAACCTATCCTTTTGGCAGTGTATATCATCCCTTGCATCCATTATCCCATTTTCAAAATGTGCCAGTACGCCAACAACTACTGGAAACGCTCACAGACATTCCAAAAAGATGCGGGTCTGGTTTGTTTAGGAAATGTGCATCTTTCTTATTATGGATACACATTGTCTTCTGCTTACAAACGAGTATCTCCACTGGATGGAGACCCTCTGTGGTTGACTGATGTTTCTGGACGCTCTAAATTGAAGGAGAGACTGGAAGCTATTGGTTGGGTGCCTAGGGAACTCAGAGAAAAGGAGGAAGAGGGATGTAGGGATAAGAGAAGGGCTTCTTGGTAGGAAGGAAGGACACTATGGACTATAGATTGTATTGTATTTATAAATTATGACTTACTTGAAGTGGAAATGGTAGTTGTTGTGTTCATGCTGTTAACCAGGGTGTGTTTTGATTTTTTCCTGATTTTTGTTTCTGAATTCCTGCATTAATTCATTTAAATCAGCTTAAATACCCCGGTTACCCCTATCTATTTTCGGACACACCCTCCTCGAAACCTTATTCCGCAACTGGATGATCACATGACAAAGTATCAATTAGGAAACCCTAACCTGTTAACAGATGGATATGTAAACCTAGTTTTGGTCTTTTCCAAAGGTCGTCACGACGAATTAATTACCTGTTTATGCAAGCTTATTGGATTGAGAGTTTTAACAGTGTACTGGTAAGAAAGCCGCGGTGTGGCAAAATTATTGGGACAATTAATTCACCCAAAACGCGGGTCTAATTAACTTAAGGTTTTTGTTTAACCGCCGCTTAGCCGCCCAACATGCGCGTCTGATAATTAAGACGCGTTCTTCATCACCACAACACAGCACTATGGACAACGAATATGAGTCTCCTTGGGGACTACAAGAGCCCGATTCTGGCAACACCGAGAGCCAGCCCGTGCAAATTAACGACGATGAGCTTGGTATCAACACTGAAGTGCAGGTCAAGCGAACCCGATACGTCGCCAAACTGGATGATGAGAGAATGCTAGGAGAAAAGGGACTTGGAGCACTGAAGCATTTGTGTTCCAAGATCCATCTCAAGGGAAACGGACACGAGGTTGGCGATTTGGGCCGGCTTCTTGACATGTACCAGATGTGGTCTCATGATATGTTTCCCAAAGGCCAGTTCAAGAACCTGTACAGTCTGACGTCCAAAACAGGCCGATCTGCCAGTGTTCGTAACGTGCGACTGGCGTGGATTGATGAGGAGCAGACTGGGCGAAAAGTGGCTGCTGAGGTGGCTGCTGAGGAGGCTGCTCTGATTGATCTGGAGGACGATTTGGTGGATGTGAGAGAACGGGGACGGCATTTTGAACAGGAAGAACGGTTCTCTCGTCAAAGTGGATCTGAGCCTCTGGATAACCCTGACGATTTGTTTGTGGGCATGGACAGTGTGGATCATCGGCTTGTGTCTGATGAAGATGTGGATATTCAGGCTGAGGTTAGCAGACGAGAAGAGGAGGAGGAAGGGTTGCAGGATGTGAGTGAGCTGTTGGAGGGAGCTCGGGCTCAAAGAGAAGAGGATATCTCGAGATCATCAGCTAGAGGCAGTTTGTTTGATATTGGAGGAGGAGATTTGACTGGAGATATTTTCGGTTCCGGATCTCTAGATGTTCCCATGTCTACACAACTGACTACTGAGCCAACAACCACAGAGCCTACAGCAACAGAGACTGCAGACTCGCAGACTCCTTCTACTGAAGCACCTACTGAAGAACCTCCATCCACTCAAGAACCTTCATCTACTCAGGCACCTTCAACGCAGGCACCTTCAACACAGGCAACTCAAGAGCCTCCTGCAACACAAACCTCTGCACGTGCCAAAAACATCATCATTGACGATGACGAATTCGACGAACTGGACCAGTTTGATATCGAGAACCAAGAGCAGCATGAACCCGAGCCTGATCCGGAAGACTACGATGATGATGACGAGATGGCTGTTCTTAGAGAGATGGGAATGTAACTTATAGATAATGGACTTACAATTATACGTGCGTGAGCGAAGCCTGAGCTGGTAGCTCTTCCTTAACAAAACCTTCCACTACTCCCAACTACTCCCAAACTCCAACTAACCTTAGTAACCCTCCCACTCCCACATGTCCCCTGTCGGGTGATAATTTAAGCTTCACGCCATGCACGCCATGCACAGCCAAACATCTAAAAACATCACATCCACCCACTCATGAAACGATGGTGTGAGTATCTACGCCCTGCAACCAAACCTCTGCCCTTCTAACACAGACTTCTGATATCGTCGACGTACAGCGTCCCGATCGGGTACAAAGTCCCGCCTTTCCCGTCTCTCTACTGGCCGGCAGGCTCTTCAGAACGACTCTATGAAGTGTCGTCTCTTTACTACACATACGACATTTGGCGGTTCACGGTGATCTGGACCATCATTCTCTTTTGCTGCTTTCATTTCATAGCAGGCATGTGGGCTTCGCTTGTGAAACGCGACTTCAAAAACGGCCTCATCATCATGTTTCTGTACATTGGCATTGCGGGAATAGAAGCGATAGTGAGTGGCACTATTGTGGGTCTCATTATCACGGGAGTCTATCGAGCAGGACTGTGCAGTGTCAGTACATGGATTCCGCTAGTTTGGGCGGTGGTGCAGATCCTCTGGATGGTGTTTACCAGTTATTCCATGATGAACGTTTTCCTGTGAGCAAACACGACCTGACACTCTCTCACGTGTTGAAATCTAACAAAAAGAGCAAAGCTCACTATTTATTTATTCATTAATATACCCTTCGACCCTTAGACCATGATGTGCAAACAGTTGTACTTGTAGCACGTTTTGCAAACAGCGAGCGGTTGCAACAAGAGGAAATTGGTGGTATCTGTTCTATCATTTATTTGTTCTACTGCTATTGGTCTTTTTAATAACTTTTCGGTGACCTTTCACTTCAACTGAAGGCCGGGTAGCTACAAAAAACAGCATATGGTGGCAAGTTAGAACTCCAGAGTGGAATAAATTACATCTGCTGAGAGCTGAGCGTCTGCTCTATCTCGTGACACTACAAGTACTTATTTGCCGAACTTGATAAAAAACGTCAAAATCTCAAATTTGCCTGACCTAACCCCGGAAATCCTTCAATTTTGGACGTTTTTACCAAAATAAAAAAATTGAAATAATGCCGATAATAAAATTCCAGAATTACTGTGGTAAACTTCAGAGCCTCCCCGTTATAACCGTACTCTTTATTAAGCCCTATGTATATCATAACCCACTTCTACCATGGTATTAGTTTTTTATGATCAAAATTATATTCTAACCACGCCCACATTAAAAGCCCAGATTTGATTTAAAAACAACTCCAGAAAGTATCAAACATTGTCAAATGTGTTTCATATAATTACTTCACGTTTCTGTTAACTCCTTACGACATTTTTTTTTTTTTTTTTTAATTCTGAAGATACATTAAGCGATTTTTTGCGTTTTTTCCACCCCAAAACGATCCTATCAATGCCGGACCAACAGCAGCCTGGCTAGCTCAATCGGTAGAGCGTGAGACTCTTATTCAAAGCAATCTCAAGGCTGTGGGTTCAAGCCCCACGTCGGGCTATCTTTTTTGCTTGCCGTCGGTAGCATCTCCTACCATTTTTTTGTCTGTAGCATGCCATGCCATGTCATGGTCTAATGCTCGTATCTGAACCTTTTTCAAAGCTTATCATCACCCTAGTTTTGTAGAAACCAACCTCATTTGGTTTAACTACACAATGCTACAACCATACAGCTACAACCTGTTCATGTACTTTGCATATCTTTTACTACTGTACTACTTTTCAACAGAACGTTTACTCCTTGTCGGTAGAGACAAAAGGAGTGAGGTCCTTGGTGGCCTCCTCCCAGGTGACCTCATCGGAGATCATGGCGTTGATGGCAGAAATGACAGCATCAATGGAGCCTCGGACCTGTCGAGTGGAGTCTCGCTCTCGGAGAGTCACAGAGTTGTCCTGGACAGTGTCAAAGTCAACAGTGATACCGAAGGGGGTTCCCATCTCATCGTTTCGGGCGTATCGCTTACCGATGGAGGCAGAAGAGTCGTCGACCTTGGCGGAGATTCGGGCCTGTCGCAGCTTCTTGGACACCTGCTGGGTGAAGGGAGTGAGCTCCTTCTGGGAAGAAAGAGGAACAACCAAAACCTTGGTGGGGGCGATTCGAGGGGGGAAAGACAGAACACCCTTGGATCCGGTGGCATCCTCAGGTCGAGTCCAGAAGCAGTGCTCGATCAGAGAGTACAGGATTCGGCCGATACCGAAAGAGGGCTCAATGACGTTGGGAGTGTAGTCTCGAACGTGGGTGGTGATGGTCTTCTTCTCGATCTTGAGGTGGGTCTTGTCGAGCTCGGTGCCGGCAACTTCGACACCAGCAATCTCAGGCAGGACAATCTTGCCGGCATCAAGAGCCTTGGCAAGATCCTCAAGCTCGCACTGGGTTCGGGACTCGAACCACTCCTCGACGGGCTTGGCGGCCTTCTTGAGCAGAGGACCGAACTTCTTCTTGTCGTACTCGCAGACAAACTTGTCCTCGACAAGAGGAGCGTCCAGCTTCTGCTGAACCTGCAGCTTGACCTTGGTTCGAGCCTCGTGCACGGACAGATCGTAGGCAGATCGGTCAGCACAGCCGACACACTCGATCCAGCCGTAGGAGGTGTGCAGCTCGGCGTCCCAACAGTCGGTGGCGTAATGGGCCATCTCGTTGGACATGTGCTGTCGGAATCGGAGTCGGTCGGGGTTGACACCAATCTTGATCAGGAACAGGTAGATTCGAGCAAGGAAGTAACCCAGGGTCTTGTTGTCAACGAGGCCAGAGTCGACGGCCTCACCGATGGTCATCTCCTGGATGTCGGTCTTACCGGCGGACTGGATGTCCTTGGCCAGGAATCGCAGCTTGACGTTTCGCACCTCGTCGAATCGAGCGTGGTTCTTGTCAAGAGGGTCGACGTAGTGCTCAATCTCGGCCATGGTGAACTCTCGGACTCGCAGCAGACCGGATCGAGGAGAAATCTCGTTTCGGAAAGACTTACCGATGGAGGCGGAGGCAAAGGGCATCTTGGTGTTGTTGCAGTCCAGCAGCTTGTTGAAGTTGAGGAACTGACCCTGGGCAGTCTCGGGTCGCAGGAAGCCCTTGAGCTTACCGGAGGGGCCAATGGCAGTCTCGAACATGAGGTTGAACTCCATGGGCTTCTCAAGAGGGCCGCCGGTGACGGGGTTGACAATGTTGTACTGCTCCATGATCTGGCCAAGCTCGGGGCCGGAAAAGCCGTCAATCTTGGCAAGGATGGTCTCAAACTCCTGCTTGACGGTGTCGTCGAGCTTGACGGCAACAATCTCCTTGACCTTCTTCTTTCGCTTCTTGGCGGACTCGTCCTCCTCGACAACCTCCTCCTTGATGCCTCGGGCCTCCTTGTCTCCCTTGAGACGGGCCTCGAGCACCTCCTCGACCAGATGGTCGGCTCGGAAGATCTCACCGGAGGCCAGGTCTCGGCACATCCAGTCGGCAAACTTGTCGACGTGGCCAGAGGTCTTGAGCACCTCGTGGGGGGTCAGCATGGTGGTGTCAACCTCGAGCATATCGTCCTCGAGCACAAAGTGATCTCGCCACGTGTCGATGATCCGGGTCTGCAGAGCACATCCGGGAGGACCGTAGTCGTAGAGACCGGAAACTCCGTCGTAAATCTCAAACGCGGGGGCGTAAAAGAACCGTCGCTTGAGGACGGCATCAAGAGTCTCTCGGACGAGCTCCTGCTCAGCGGGTCGGGTGGACATTCTCGTAAAAGTGACGGCACTAGCGGTGAAAGGGCGTGTGTTCAGTAGAGTAGGAATCAACTTCCTACGAAACAGGTGGTGTAGTGGAGTCACAATGGCTGTAGTCGTACTTTGTCAAGTGTGGACTGGAGTTAAATTTTCCAAACTTTCACTTTTCTCTGGGACAACCTAAGAAGCAGACAGAAAAAAGCGTACAGTATAAAGGAAAAAAGGCTGCGTAAAAAGTGCGCCCATCACAAGTTGCTGTCAATCATAAATTGGGGTTTCAAGGGTTGTAATTGGTCTCAACTATTGGTGTTAGCAATTGGTGTCACATCCTATACCATGACTCATTGTCTACTGACCCCCCTCCAAGACCTTCCAAGAGTCACAACGCCTGCCTTAATTTGGTTTCTGCTAAACAAAGAATGTTAGGGTTTGAGGCGGAGGATATTAAAATGTTACGTAAGTGTTCCTAAAATATAACCAGATTGTTCCTTCTCCTTGTATTGATCCGGCAATACCCCGGTGCAAGGCATTGAGTTTTTCAGGCAAGGTTTTGTTGAAACATTCGAGAACAAATAGAGTTTGGGGTTTGCTGGATTGAGTGGGGCAATAATACAGATTGAAAAGATTAAATAGCGAATATTCCAAGTAATTGTTTTTGGACATGCTGAGGAGTGTGGAAGGTGGTTTTAGAAAGTACTGGATTATAATGACATTGATGATTGAGGTGTGTATTTTCTCCTGATTTTTATGAATTTATTTGATTTATTGAAATAATTTGAATAATCTAATTAATTCATATAAATTTGGAATAAATTCAAAAATGAAAACTTGCCAATCAATCAGCATATACACTCTAGTTTAATTTCATTGGAACACCCTCCATCTCATCACTAACTCATCTTGGCTCATTGTCTAGTATTTCCCACCAAACCCAAGTTAATCCGAAAGAATTCCAAACAGAGTTCACACTCCAACATCTCTCTCTTCCAGGTACAACACCAAAACACACACCATGGGATCCATTTTACTACCGCATCTGAACACCGGCTGGCACGTGGACCAGGCCATTTTGTCGGAGGAGGACCGGCTTGTGGTCATCCGATTCGGCCGAGATCACGATCTGGAGTGCATGAAGATGGACGACCATTTGTACTCTGTGGCGGAAAAAATCAGAAATTTCGCGGCCGTCTACGTGTGCGATATCGACCAGGTGCCCGAGTTCAACCAGATGTACGAGCTATACGATCCGGTGTCGGTCATGTTCTTCTACCGAAACAAACATATCATGTGCGACTTTGGAACAGGAGACAATAACAAGCTGAATTGGGTGCTGGAGGATAAACAGGAGCTCATTGATATCATTGAGACGGTGTATCGAGGAGCAAGCAAGGGTAAAGGTTTGGTTGTGTCTCCGAAGGATTACAGTACCAAGCATAAGTTTTAGGGAGCCTGTGAACGGTTCCAAAGACTCTTATAGATTAATTTATTTGTATTATAGCATGTGATGTACCAGATAGGTTTGTTTGTTACTTGGTTACAGTTCCTCTTCTCTCAGATTTGTAGTCGTGCTATCGTGTCACTTTGAACTTGAATTGGTAGATTAATGGCTGTCTAATGATACTAGGGGTATATACTGTACTTGTACATCGCAATCGTTCGGTTTATAAGCTGATTTTGTGGGTTTTGCTGTTTGTCGCCTTTTGAGCCGTTTTTGAGAAGTACTGTTTATGAACGATTCTGTATATGCATGTAATTTGGGTCGCACAATCATTTTGGAGTGATTATGCCAACACGACAGACACGAACCAGAAACGAGGCTCTGAAACGATTGAAGCAGTGCTCTCTCGACTCAAAATGAGTGACACAAGCAACTGCAAACCGTCTCACTAACCTCCCTAGCATCTCATCCACTCACAAGTAACATGTTACAACTACTACACCCTGTGCAAGCACGAACAAAACTACTGGTACCCTACAACGAATCAACGATCCGTCTACATTTCTACATTTCACACCCTACACTCCACTTATCATTCCATGCTGGTTACTATGTACTGTTTGCGCTACCAACGCTTCGTTTTCTCCTGCTCCTCTAGTTATGACCCTCCACTCTACTTCTTCTTCTTGTCGCCCTTCTTCTTCTGGACCTGCACTCCCGACTTGGTCTCCACAAAGTCCTCGCTCAGCAGATCGGCAAAATCAGTGTCCTCGTCGCCAAAGCCGAACTTCTCGTTGAACTTGGACAGCTGCTTGCCCTCCTCTCCAGAGTCCGTCTTGAGCTCGGGCTTGTTGGGGTTCCACAGATGCATGTTTCGCTGATCGTTGATGGGTTTGAGCTGCTCGACGGGGGCAACGGTTCGTCGCTTGTAGGTGGAGCCGTCAGACAGCTGGACCAGACACTCAAACTCGTGGTACACGGGAGCGATGGTCTGTCCGAAAGCGAGTCGCTTTTGTCGCTTGGGCGCTCGCAGAATGGAGGCGTTTCGCGCGTTCTTGATTGTCGTCAGGGGGACGGTAGCTCGCTTGAACATTGTGTGGTGAGTTGTATTGTGTCTTCGTGATCTGAAAATTCACCTCTGCAGGGTGTTGAAAAATGGCGAGCGTGGGGTTGTGAGTTCGATTTTGGAGGGTGAACATTAAACGCAGGAATTAAAGTGAGGACGATGCAGCGAAAAATGCAGGCTTTGATGAAAATACAGTAATAGCCTAGAAAAGAATAATTCGGGAGTAGTTTATACACACCTTAAGGTAGTTATAAATCTATAGAAAACCAGTGTGGTAATTATTGGGGTCAAAGTTATTGTGAGCTGTTTGGAATTTTAAAAATACATTAAAAATACATTAAATTACTGCTCCTTGTCGTCAACGCGCTGCTGCGAAATACCCGCAAGGTCTCTCAGACTCTTGACGTTATTCAGATGTAGGCTGAACATGTTGAGATCGGGGTCTTCAACGGGAGGCTCATCGGACGTAGTCTCGATGACAGCAGCCTCGGTAGTTTCAGGCTGCATATCCGTGTCCGCAACCTCCACAACCTCCTCTTCATCATCCTCTGCAACCTGGTTTTCTTCCACATCTCCTTCGGGTCTCTGTTCTTCCTCAGCATCGAAGATGGCCTGGACAGCTTCCTCAGAGTTCTCCTTGAGAATAGCACCTCGGACCTTTGCTCTAAGAGCCTTTCGGATCTTGCTGATATCGTTGTACTCGAACCAGCCGTCCAAAACATCGTACTTGGCTCGAACAGGAGCACTGTGGATCTTCTCATACAGCAGAGGGTCAGTAATATCACACAGCTGAAGAGTTTGAGACTCAGGAGGATGAACACCGTCAAACACGTACGGCAGAGGAAGAGCTTTCTGAGCAGCAGGCTGTAAAGGAGGGGCCAAGTTGGCCAAATCGTCCTCCACCTTCTCAGACTTTTCGTCCTGGTTGTCGCTGATACGGAAAGCTTCAGTCTGGTAGAAACGCATACTCGAGTCGGTTCGAGGGTCCTTTCCATACACCACATAGGCGCCTCTCCAGGGTCCAGAACGGAAGTAGTAGGCCACATAGGGCAATGCGAATCTGAGAATGTGTTTGAGCTCGGGGTTGTTGACGTAGTGACGCAGACCCTGACGAGTCCAAAGAGGCCGCTCTCTGAACAGCACTTGAAGTTCATCCACACACTGTCTGAGCAGCTTCTCGTGTACCTGTTGAGCAGGCTTTCCAGAGTAGTCTCTTCTAGCATCTCCTCCATTAGACACATCCATTTCAGTATCAGGCTCAGGCAGAGGTGCCAGTTCGGGTCTAGGACCCGTAGGAGCAGCATCTGTAGCTGTAAGAACCCAGGAGTACAGTTTAGGTGCCGCATTAGCGTTCACCAGCTTTGTAGAAGAGCCATCTCGAACCACAGTGACCATGGGGTTTTGTTTGTAGTAATAGGGGAAGGGGTAGTGGATGAGGGAGAACCGGGGAGGTGGAATTGAGTCGATTTCGACCGAAGTGAGGTCTCCAGGACCCTCCAGTTCGAGTTCCTTGATTCTCTGGAGGTTTCCTGCAAACAGAGAAGCTTCCACTTTGTGCACAAACGGCGAGTTCTTGGTGCACCATTGGAAGTCGGCCATTTCTCTGAATCTCTGAGTAGAACTGATATGATGGCACTTGTAGTCGGCTGACTTTCCACTGTCCTGTTCCTGTTCTTTGAGAGCAGCTCTGACGTCGCCATGGTGCTTTTCCAGCAGCTTTTTCGACACCTTGACCTCCAGCAGCACATGCTGGTCGTTAGATAGCACTGAATTCACGGGGTGGGCAAAGTTGTCACCAGGTCTGAATCTCAGTTCCAGTTTGTCGGAATTTTTGATAGCCCGTGCGACTTTTTCAGGGCCTCCCAGCATCTCCAGAGCGCGATCCTCGTGGACGACATTGATTGGCAGCTCGACTGACGCCAGTCGCGACTTGATGTGGTGTTTTTTGGCCTCCATGGTGGTGAAGAATGTTAGTCGCGTAAATGTGCGTGTGGTGGGAGTCGAACACAGTGCATGGGAGGAGCAGAATGTTTGAAACCTTAAATGGCCGCAATGATGCAAGAGTTCAATCCCAGCTGTGCTCACTTTACCACAACACCGCTAAACATGCCCAACGTGCTGGTCATATCCAACCGGCTGCCGGTGACCATCTCCAAGGAGGCTGATGGCACCTACAAGTACACAATGAGCTCCGGAGGCCTGGTTACCGCTCTTTCAGGCCTCAAACAGTCGACGACCTTCCAATGGTTTGGCTGGCCGGGTCTGGAGATTCCGGAGAAGGACAGGCCCCGTCTTATCAACGACCTGGAAACCATGTTTTCGTGCGTGCCGGTCTTTATGGACGACGATCTGGCCGACCTACACTACAATGGCTTCTCCAATTCCATTTTGTGGCCACTGTTTCACTACCATCCTGGCGAAATGAATTTTGACCAGGTGGCATGGGAGGCGTACACACAGGCCAACCGGCTGTTTGCCAAGAAGGTGGCGTCGATTGTGAAGCCGGGCGATATCGTCTGGGTCCACGACTACCATCTCATGCTGTTGCCTGAAATGCTACGAGAAGAGTGTCGAGCCAATGGCGACTTGGACGACCTCAAAATCGGTTTCTTTTTGCACACGCCGTTCCCGTCGTCGGAAATTTACCGAATTCTGCCGGTTCGAAAGGAGGTGCTTACAGGAGTGCTGTCTTGCAACCTCATTGGCTTCCACACTTACGACTACGCCCGCCACTTTTTGTCTTCCGTGTCCCGAATCCTCGATCTCGAAACCATGCCCAATGGTACGTACTACAAGGGTCGACATGTGGTAGTGGGAGCATTTCCCATTGGCATTGACGTCAACAAGTTCCTGGAAGGATGTCAACGACCAGCAGTCAAAAAGCGAATTGCGCAACTACAAGACAAATTCGAAGGTATCAAGGTGGTTGTGGGAGTCGACAGATTGGACTACATCAAGGGAGTGCCTCAGAAACTACACGCCTTTGAGGTCTTCTTATCGGAGCATCCTGAGTGGATTGGTAAGGTTGTTCTAGTACAGGTTGCTGTACCCTCTAGAGGACTTGTGGAGGAGTACCAGAACCTACGAGCAGTGGTTAATGAGCTGGTAGGACGAATTAACGGTATGTTTGGTACTGTTGAGTTCACTCCTATTCATTTCATGCACCGATCAGTGGACTTCAACGAGCTCATTGCGCTGTATTCGATATCCGATGTCTGTTTTGTGTCGTCAACAAGAGACGGAATGAACCTGGTGTCGTATGAGTACGTTGCTTGTCAGACAGAGAAGCACGGCTCTCTGATCCTGTCTGAATTCACAGGAGCCGCCCAGAGTCTCAATGGAGCCCTGATTGTCAACCCCTGGAACACAGAAGACATGGCTGAGGCTCTGTACGACTCGCTGACGTTTTCCGCCGAAAAGAAGGCCGAAAACCACCGCAAGCTGTTCAAGTACGTCAGCAAGTACACATCGCAGCATTGGGGCGAGGCGTTTGTCTCCGAGCTCAAGAGGTGTTGATAGAGTAGATATTTATTGGTAGCAGAAGTGGTGGGTAGCTAGAAAGGAGTATAATGACTATAACAGATTATCATGATATATTGAAGCAAGTACCAGTATAGTGGGTCCGTCCGTCTTTACAGTAATTATCACACCGCGCATTTCAGAAGTCTAAATGAAGAAGAAGTGTAGAATATGAGAGAAGTAGTGATGCAGGGTGTTAGATGTTGGTGTCAGTGGATTTTGCCGTTGTTTTTGTATCATATTGCTGCTTTCATATTGTATATCTGTTTGGCAGGCTTCTATTGTTTTCTCACGATATTGAAAGCAACTGAGCAATACAGAACGTCAGAGAGCTCTCTAAATCATCGTATAGTGTGTTTGAAGCGTCTATGCATGGGCCTCATACTCGCTAAAGTGATTATTAATCGCCTTTGTGTTTTTTACAGCCGTTGTTATCGTTTCTTGTGGCATCGGATACAGTGGATCCGGGTCACGTGGTTTATGCCGCTGATCATGCACGTGGTGGAGTGAGAGGATGGAGCAATGCACGAAGTAAAAGTTGCTTAGAAGAGGTAATATAACTGCCGTGGTGTTGAGATTTTTGATGAGTATTACTAGGGTAGTTAATTATACGGAGGTGTTTTTTTATACAGCTTGGACTTTTGTAGCATCAGTTATCTCGCATTTGTCAAAAAAGAGGCGATGAGGCTGTTAAACTGTATAATTTATTTAGGTTTAGTTGAGCTAAAAGTGGGTTTAGTTGGATGTTCTAGAACAGCCGAGTGCAGGGTCTAGACAAGAGCTTTAGCCTAAATGAGGTTGAATGGGGTTTATTTGTGTGTCAACTTTAAGATGTGTTGACTGTGTGTTTTTTATATTTCCCATTTAACCCCCATTTTGCCCCACTCACCTCGTTACTTTTTTCAACCTCGGATCTCGGGTCGGAGATAAGTAAAGTCAATCCGTGCGGTTAGAAAATACGACAAGGTTGAGTATATTGTAAGACACTAGACAAGACAGAATCGTATGTAAAACGTGGGGACCATCGTATGATTTTGACGTGATAGTCATTTTGTGTATCAAAGTCTTTCGTCACGTGCTTGGTTCACTTGTACTACATACCAGTTACACAGGCTGCACTGGTAGACACTTCTGTGGTATGGCGTGGTGTGAATTATGGTATACGGTGATGTATCAATTTGTAAAGGACCCACTCAACTAAGCGAAACAAGACCAGCCTACTTGTCACCCCTGTCACCTGCATTTGCTCCATTAGTCCCCTCTTGTCACCAGACTTGCTTCCAAAGTCTTGTTCTTTTGTTAACTGCCCAAATGGTCCGATAATGTCCCTCTTGAGCCGCGTGCAGCATACATGCCTTCCGCAATAGGCACGGTAATGAATAAGGCGGCAGAAAGGTCGTGACGATATATAAGTAATAGCCATAGTCCTGTATTTCTTCTAAATCAATCAATACAACATGCCTTCTAAAATCGCCCCCAACTACACTTACGACGAGCTCATTGGACCTGCCCGTCTCATGCTCGGAAACATCGAGTTTGTCCATGGAGGATACGTCCAGGTGGACAAAAAGGACGTCTTCCACGAGCAAATCTACCACAACACAAAGACCTTCATTGTCAAGGACGGCTCGGTCAAGGTCATTGAGGCCAACGAGTACGCTCCTGGACCTGCCGTGAGCCACCATGCCGTTGTGCTTGAGGACAAAATCATTGTCTTTGGAGGCTACTACCGAAAGAGCCACTGGTTCGAGAACAGAGACAACTCCATCTTTGTGTTCGACAACAAGACCGAGCAGTGGGTGGACGCCAACATGGTGCATTTCCACGAGAAGTTCAGCATTCCCGAGAACATCCCCAACAGTGATCTCGACACTCCTCGAATCTACATTGGATCTAGACGACAACTCAACAACATGAAGCGATGTGAGGAGCATTGTGAGCAGAATGGTCATTCTCTGCACGACTACAACATCACTGCCAACTCCAAGGACCTTGATGACGTTGTGAAGGTTGGTGTTTTCTCTTCTAAGCTGTCTGAGTTCCCCAAGCTGCTCGATAACATGGACAGTGTCTCAAAGACCATTCACATTGACCAGCCTGCTGAGTGGGTTGAGGCTTTCCAGAAGTATACTCTCACTGGTACTGTTCCTGATAACTTTGACCAGCTTTGTGGCCTGCTGATCATGGCCAACTCTTATGAAATTGAGGATCTTAAGGTCAAGACTACTGAGAAGCTGCTCAAGACTGACCCTCCTAGCGCTGCCTCTGCAGTCGTCGGATGGTACAGAGCTTACTGTGCTGGTAATAGGAAGGTCCGAGCTAAGATTGCCAAGGACTGTCTGAAGTTTGGCAAGAACTGTGCTGGTCTGGAGATGGAGATGCTGCAGACTCAGGGACTGTTGGTGGAGTTTAACGGGGATGTTTTTGCCTAATCTGACCACCTCAAAACTTATTTGCTTCTGTTGACTCTGTCAACACCTTTATATACGATTAATTTATAACTTTACTGACTTGTCCGGTTATTTCCAGTGCAATTCTTTGCTTCTCTGCTGTAATCACTTTTGCATAAAAACCCTCTGGTTAAACTGCCTTCTACTGGTCTAAAGCTAAGTGGTTGGTGCCATCAACGGTGGGGACCCTCTGCGGTTTATGTAACATCCAGCACAATACTCGGACTAGTAAAGGTTAATAAGGGACAAACCCCTGGATCATGCTCCGTGTTTGTGATATTGACATTTACGATACAGGGAAGGTGTCAAAGGGGTTGAATTTCTAAAATGGCCAGAACACATCCGATTTCTATTCTGAAAAAATAGTTTTAATTTACTGATCGGGGGCTTCAAAATGAGCTATCTCTAATCTTTCTAGAGGCAATACACGCTAAGGAAAAGCCTCTCAAAGTAGCATAAAGTACCTGGTTTGGTCCCAGCATGAAGTACCGGGACGGCATAAACTACGGGAGCGGGTATGCAAGATCGCTCCCGTAGTTTATGCTGGGACCAACCCAGGTACTTTATGGAACTTTAGGCAAGATTTGTTGATCCAGCAGAGCTCTTAGACAGGCAAGAGATAGCTCATTTTGAAGCCCTTACTCGGAAAATTAAGAAAATGTTTTAGAATTGAAATAGGGTGTGTTTTGGCCAGGTTTCAATTTCAGCGTAGATCAAACCCGCCTAACATCTACACTTGCTCTAAAATGCACATGAACCGGTTTTGTAGCAATTTAGCACATGTAATCTTTTTCTCCTTATCGCTGGCTACAAAACTCACATTTTGAAATTCCCATAGCTCAATTTTTTGTCCCGAAAATACACGTAAAGCAGCACCCCCAGGCTTGCGGCTCGTTAATTGGAGAATAAGGTTGGGTGGACATTATCGAAAAGTGGAGGGGCTTTCTCAAATGCTCAGTATTGGACTATATGCAGCAATGTATTAAGTGGTCTGCACCATCAGCGGTGTACCCTCCACGGTTTCTGTAACATCCAGTACAGTTCTTCGACCGGTAAATGTTAGTAAAGGACAATAACCTGGCTCGTGCTCCGTTTTTGTGTTATTTACATGTACTGGGAAGGTCTCAAAGGCACAATTCGAAAACGGCCAAATCACCTCGGATTTCAATTCTGAAAATATTATACTAATTTCGCAATTCAGGGCTTCAAAATGAGCTATCCCTTATTTTTCTACAGACAATACTCGTTGAGTAAAAGCCGCTCAAAGTCCCATAAAGTACCTGGTTTGGTCCCAACATAAACTACGGGAGCGATCATGCATACCCGCTCCCGTAGTTTATGCCGTCCCGATACTTTATGCTGTGACCAAACCAGGTACTTTATGCTACTTTGAGCGGCTTTCCCCCACCGAGTATTGCCTGTAGAAAGATAAGTAATAGCTCATTTTGAAGCCCTCAGTTGGGAAAAGAATATCATATTTTCAGAATTTGAATCAGATGTGTTTTGGCCATGTTCGAATTGTGCCTTTGAGACCTTCCCAGCACATGTAAAAAACACAAAAATAGAGCATGAGTCAGGTTATTGTCCTTTAGTAACGTCTACCGGTCCAAGAACCGATCTGGATGTTACAGAAACCGTGGAGGGTACACCGCTGATGGTACAGACCACTTAGTGCATTGCTGCATATAGTCCAATACTGCGTATGTGAGAAAACCGAATGTACCCCTCCACTTTTCGATATTGTCCCCAACCTTAATTCTACCATTAACGAGCCGCATGACTGGTGGTGCTGCTTTACCGTGTATGTTCTGGACAACAAATTGAGCTATGAGAATTTCAAAGAGTGCATTTTGTAACCAGAGGTAAGGAGGAAGATATTGCATGTGTCAAGCTGCTACAAAACCCGTATCATGTGTACTTTAGAGCAATAGTAGAGGTTAAGCTGGTTTGATCTACGTAGAAATTGGAACATGGCCAAAACATATACTATTTAAATTCTAAAAGCATTCTGTTAATTTCCCGACTGAGGGCTTCAAAACTAGCTATTTCTGACCTTTCTACGAGCTCTATTCGCCTAGGAAAAGCCGCTCAAAGTAGCATAAAGTACCTAGTTTGGTCCCAGCATAAAGTATCGGGACGGCATAAACTACGGGAACGGCATAAAGTTCGGGTATGCATGATAATCGGAAAATTCGGAAAACCGTACTTAATGGTTATTCGGAGTGTTGTAGAGTATTTTATTAGTGCCAAAGTCATTTACAGCTTCAGAGGACCTATTTAAAATGGGTTCCTGTGTTGTAGGTTAATGACAGCCTTCAACATAGAGCTGTAAGAAGAAGACTGAACACAGCTAACAGCATAAGATCTAACTTGGTGCTTTACCACCTCCTATATGGATCAACTATAGCTGCTAAGTGTGACGGAAAGTCAATTTAAGAAATTCTAAACAGCTACTATAATAACCGGGAACTTCTTTAGAAAATGTAAGATCCCCGCTGGGGCCCCACCGGTGATGGTACCGACCACTTACAATGTCTACAACTCTTTTAATATTCAATAATTATGATTAGTATAAATAAATTAACGTCTACTGCTTCTTTCGTCGCCATCGGACCTTGGAAGCAATCTTGTATCTCACTCCAGGCACTCGAAGCACGTAATACAGCATGAACGTGGCACAGACGTTGAAAATGGGATAGGCAAACACAATGCCAAAGTTTCGCCATCGGTCGTGGTAGTAGATGGAAGCGTTATCGAGGTACGCATCGGCGTTCTTGATGGGGCAGTAATGGCACATATCAGTTGCAGTCTCGTTAAGCAGGTATCCAGTGAAGATACCAGCGTTGTCAAGGAAGGGTTTCATGTACTGTCCACAAGTGTTACCCTTGAGGGGCTTGAACTGGAGAATCTCATGAACTGAGCATGTGACGTTACCTCCAGCCAGTCCAGTAGCCATAAAGCCTCCAATAAAGTACGTCAAAGGAGACGCTCTGTACATGAAGATCCAGAAGCCAGGCATGGACTCCTTGGTGGCCAAAACACCACAGAACATGAGACAGAAGGAGAAGAGCAGGTATGCAAAATTGGCAGCTGTCTCGTGGTTGTTAAACATGACACCGATCATATGAGCATAGGTAGAGTCGTAGATGAAGAATACCAGCAGGAAGAGGAAGTAGAGAGCTCCTCGTTCGTGTGTCTGGTTGTTTTCAGCTGCAATTCGGTAGAAACCAATAGGGTAGTACATGCAGAAGAAGACGACAACAGCCACAATGATCTGCCAGGGAAGCTCAGCAAGCATATTGCCTCCCAGGAAGACCTGCCAAGAGTACGTCTTTGAGGCTCGTTCTCTGGCCTCGTACAAATCACGCTGGATCATAAACAGAGGCATGATCTGCTCAGCAACAGTGGTGAAAATGAGGAACATGAGGAAAATACTAAACATCTGGTTCTGAAGACCCTGAATGTCTCGAGCTGACTTGTAGAAAGAGAAACCAATGAACAGAGCACATCCGATACACAGAGTCATCTTAGACCAGAGGTAAGAAGGTGTTCGCCAGTGGAACTGCAGAAGACGCTTAGTGACATAGTACAACTGAGTCCATTGAGACACAGCGAAATCAGTGTCTTCACCTCCCACGGCAATAGCAGCCTGAGAGTCTTGGTTGAAAGCCATTCGCATATTGTCCAGCTCCTCACGCTGCTGTCTTCTGAGCTGAGAGTATCTCCACACTGAAGGCCAATCCTTCTTAGCACGTGATCCAGGAGCAGCTCCAATCACCTCCAGCATCCACTCGGCAGGGTTGCCGTTATCAGGACAAGGATCAGCGCCGTTGCTCTCAAAGTACTCAATCAGCGAGGCAGCCTTATCTCCGAGATCTCCATAGTAGACAGTTTTTCCTCCAGCAGCCAGGAACAGAAGACGATCGAACTCCTGGAAGAGGATAGCTGAAGGCTGATGGATAGTACACAGAATAGCCTGTCCGTTAGCTGCCAGTTTCTTGAGCAGAGACACAATAGACCAGGCAGTCTGGGAATCCAGACCGGAAGTAGGCTCATCCAAAAACAGCAGCAACTCAGGCTTGGCAGCAAGCTCAACACCGATAGTCAGACGCTTTCTCTGCTCGACGTTAAGACCTTCTCCGGGCACTCCAACAACAGCATCGGCATAAGACTCCATTTCCAGGATAGAAATTACCTCATCGACATAAGCAAGTTTGCTGGCACGAGATACAGAAGAGGGTTGACGAAGCAGTGCAGAAAACTCGAGAGACTCACGAACAGTAGCAGTGGCAGTATGCAGATCCTGCTGCTGAACGTATCCGGTCTTTCGCTGGAACGAGGCGTTTCGCTGTTGACCATTGACAAGCATATCACCATGAACAATACCAGTGGACTTTCGGTCAGCAAGCACATCAAGTAGAGTGGTTTTACCAGCACCAGAAGCTCCCATAAGAGCAGTCAGAGTACCAGGCTTCACGTAACCGTCAATGTGATCCAGAAGACGCTTGTTCTCACCAGCCACCTTGATATCATAGCAAACATCAGTCCATTGGAAGACACCATTATGTTGAAGGTTGGATCGAGAAGAGTTCAGAGACAGATTAGTTCGCGTCTTGGTGGCCAGGTAGTTGGTATCATCTCCAACAGTAGGAGGCTGGTGTAGAGTGTCTCCATGAGGAGGCTCGTAACCGTTGCCAAGACCAGAGGGAGTGAACTGAGCAGGAGTGTAGGGAGTAGCAGGAGTGAAATTCACCTGAGGACCCTGTCCAGGAGTCATGTACTGAGGACCCTGAGCAGGTCCAGGAGTGGTGAACTGAGGTCCGGGAGTGGCGTATCTATGAAGGCCAGGGCCAGGAGTCATGTAGTTCACCTCATCACCAACTGTAGGAGTCTGATGAACAGTATCCCCATGAGGAGGCACATAAGTGAAACCAGGAGACATCATACCAGCCATTCCAGGAGTCATGTTCATGTTCATGTTCATGTTCGGTCCAGGAGTCATCATCATAGCTCCAGGAGACATCATCATGGGTCTGGGAGTCATGGGAACAGGAGCAGGTGTCATGGGCACGGTTTGAGCAGTGTGGTATCTGGATGCCGGAATCTGAGCCTGAACAGGCTGCTGGTAAGAGTACGTCGAGTGGTTGTCATGCTCAATGTGGTCTCCGAGCTCAACGTCCTGGAACCGCTTCTCAGGCTTGGCCTTGAGGTTCTTTCGATGCTGAGATCGCTTGAAGAGCAGGACCTCACCCTTGGACTGAGCCATGGTGACGTACTCAGCAGCAAGCAGGTAAACAACACAGAAGAAGCCAGCAAAGGCCCACAGGATACCGAGGTTACGCCAGAGATGGGCTGTCTCGTACTTGTAAGCAGTACTGATGAACACGGAGCCATCAACGTAGTCCTGTCCGAGTTTGGCACCGATAGCCACACACGATTTCGACTCTGGAGGCACAGAGTTGTAGAGGGAACGAGAGGGAACATACAGACCACAAGGGAACCTTCTGTTTCTGAACTCGTTCACCATTACTCCTTCAAAAGCGTAGGCGACAGGGTTAAGGTAGTTCATCCATCTGGCCCAGCCGTGCATGTAATCAACAGGCAGAGTGAAACCAGTGTAAATGACCAGTGCCAAAACTAAGACTGATGCAGGAGCAAGAGCTTGTTCCATGGTCTTGGTGACAGACGCAGTGAACCGGAAAATCATCGACATTGCAATCGTACAGGTGAACGAGAACAGCAGGAAGATGAAGAAAGCACTTGGGGTACGTCTCAGGTTGGTCATGAAGTACAGAGCCAAATTGACAGAGATCAGAGTACACAGTTTCGTCGGTAAGTCGACTAACATTGACGCAATCGATTCTGCAAACGGATGGTACAAAGCGTACCGTTTGTGTTTTTCAATGAGTGGTCGTTGGCCGTAGAGAACGAAAATCTCCAGAACAGAAGCCATGGCGTTCAGCAACATGGCCAAGAAAAGCAGAGCAGATCGAGAGAAGAAGGCATCAGTGGAAGTTCGCAGGTTGTAGTACATGGACGCCAGAATCAGCGCCATGATGAAGTTACCAATAATCGTCATCAGAGTCATGGACAAGTCTCCTCGAACCAGCAAAAAGCCTCTCCACAGACACAGTCGGACCTGCATGGGCCAAGAAAGCAGGTAGGGAGACGACAGACGCGTGTTTCGGGCCTGAGACTCCTTTCGCAGCTTCATGAACTCCACGTAACCCTGTCCTCCAAGGGGATGAGTGGTGTTGAATCGATCAATGTTGTAGACAAGCAGAGCATGTGTTCTGGAAGATCTCCATCGAGACTCAAACTCCTCAGGGGTTCGAGGAACCAGTTTTTCCCATCCAGCCTTGACTCTTCGCTCAACAGGGTTGGTCAGAGACGTCAGAAAGTCTCCAGTGGTCTGTCGATGAGCACACTCGAACCCCAGACCCTCAAAGTAGGGCTTGGCCTCTCCAGCCTTACCAAAGAAGATCTGACGACCTTCGTAGAGAAGGCACACCTTGTCGAACATATCGTAAGCCTCCTGAGATGCCTGATACAGGGAGACAAACATGGAAGCTCCAGTCATCTGAGCAGACAGTCGGAGTGATCTGATGAACTCAGTGGCGTTGGCAGCATCCAGACCTCGTGTAGAGTTATCCCAGCACTGCAGGGGAGCTCCACAAACGACTGATTCGGCAATAGACACTCGCTTTCGCTCTCCTCCAGAGACTCCTCGAACCAGATCAGATCCAACCTTTGTGTTGATAGTATGTGACAAACCGAGAGTGGCCATGGTCACATCACGAGTGTGACGCGCATACTGCTCTCGGGTGACTCCTAGAACTCGGTTTCGGGGAGTTCGAGCCAGAGCTGCAAACATGAGCGTCTGGCCGACTGTCAGATGCGGGAAATGAATGTCGTGTTCAGCATTGTACACGATTTCTCCTCGACAATGTTCCGTCATCACATCTCGAGGTACGCCTGTGTTAGTTGGTTGAAAAAAACGCTTTCCGTGGAGTCGCTCATTTTATGTCTCGTATTTTGGCTTGCATTTTGGGCCTAGCCTTTTCCCATTTTTGGTGTGCATTTAGGCGTCCCATTATCATCCAACCTTATCGTATCGCCCCGTTTGGGAGCGATCTGCATTGAGGAATGTAGCCCAAGAACAGCCAAAAATACCACCAAAAATATAACGTGACCAAACCTCACGTGATCCCACGTTCGGTCTCCTTCATAGCTCTTCTCATACTCACCCTGATAATTCCAATGCGTCTCTTCCTCCACATGAAATCCATACGTTTCACACGCAATACTCTTCAAAAACGTCGTACATCCAGAACCAGGTCTACCCAAGACCACACAGGTTTCTCCAGGTAGCACCAGTCCGTCGCATTTCCTCAGAATCTGAATCTTACTCGTTCTCTTTGCTCCAATCGCGCTTCGCAGCAGGTCGCCAGTGGCCACAATCACGTTAAGAAACGTCTTTTGGTAGTCACTACGACTGCCGTATCCATAGGCACCCAGGTTTTTGAACGACACGCCGGCCGTGATACCCTTGGAGTTACCGAAACGCTCCTTGAGACCCAGCACGGTCTTGATCCATTTTCGAGAGTTGAATTCACCCGACCAGGGATCCAGTTCCGGCTCTGCACTAGCTTCCACGTAGGGGTTCACGTCGGGGTTCTCAAATGACGTCTTTCGCAGCATATCATAGTCGTACTCATCCTCATGCTCCTCTCTAAACTCGTCGTCAAAAGTGTGGTCGAAAATGTACCGCGATTCTCTGTGGTGGGGTTTGTGGACCATTCCCTCGGCCAGGGATCTGATTTCGACATCCAGTGAGTCGAAGTTGCCTACCGAGGACACGCCCGACGGGTAACGGGCTCGGGGTTGTGCCATGGTGTGATGTTGGTGGTGACGGGGTAAGTTTCAGGGGGGCAAATTACTATATATCTATCACCTACTTTTTTTTCCCTTCTCTTCCCTGTAAGCTCTGTTGTTCATCCTGCACAAATACGCTCAAGCTTTTTACGTGCGTTAGCCCAAGCCTTGTCTCGCAACCTTGACGTCCGCATTAAGCTTTATGATTAGGTCGAGGTAGATATTAATAGGGGAATGAAAATGGGCAGCTGTGGCTCCAATATGAGTCTTTTTTGTGTCGGTTCTACGACCAGATACCATCTATCTCATCGTCCTACTATTGCTAGCGCATCAGCCTTGCCATCAACCCCGCTTTAGCACCAACACATTGGGCATGTTAGCCAAACCTTAATTCTGGGGTAACCGAATATGCCGCGTGTGTTGCGGGGGAGGTAAGAGTAGGGAAAGAGGTGTAAGTGAGCAAAAAGCGGAATTTATAGGGAGCTGAGTGAAATTTAAGCTATTGTGCACAAACACTCGTGCAACACGTGTGCTGGCAACAATTTATATGTCATTCTGACTGATTCATCGGCCTCCTATAATTCTCCCATTGCCGGGTAACACCCCCATGCCAGCAATTTGTCTGACGTATGATGCGTTTCGCTTGTCACACGTAAGGTTTCCGAAGCACACATGGACATTCCTCACCAGGGTATGTGCGGGGGTATGGGAAGTGAAGACACCAAAAAAAAAGCAGAAGTTATCAGATTCTTCATCAGCGCTCAAATACACCACTAATTCCGACTGTTTAGTGCGCAAATAGCTCTTCCGTTATCGGTACACTATCTTATTCAGCCTTACATTCCGACGCGTGGAGTATGTAAGGTATTGGTGGGACGTTAGTGTGAGGTGTGAGGTATAACCATTTATTCAGTACAAGTGGAAGGAACGCAGCAAATCCCGTAAAAAAGACGTACCAGCCACTTATCGTGCAGTTATGCGCACTTAGGCCCACTTAGGCCTCGTACTTCACTCTTTTATTCTCTTTTCACACGTCAAACCTCTCTAACATCATGTCTCAGACAAGTGTGGGGTGCAGCCTTGTACCGACCCTTGCAATGAGCCCCTCGTAGTCAGATATTATGAAACTACAGAAGGCTCTATTCCGTGGATCAAGTCGACTTATGGCATCTCCAACGTCGTACGAGCGTATGCGATTTCTCTATGATCTTCAGATTTTCATTTCCAACCGAAATTTGCTGCTTTCCCGCGGGCGGTTTTTTTTTTTTTTTGCCTTTGCCTTTCTTCCACTTTGCGTTTTTTGTGTCTTATTTTCTTCTTTTCGCTTGTCCAAAGAAGATAGCCTTTGCTGGGAATGCCAAAATTAAAGCGTTGGACAGTGAATAAGACATGGAGGAATGTGCAACTGCACGGGACGAATATATACGGGTGTTTGTAGGTTGGAATACGAACACTTAAAGACCTCAATCTACACCAGTCACATGACGCTTCTCACGTGTATGTCATATGTGTGAGGTGAGTACGATACGCCTTACAATATGACACCTGTCGATCTAAAATGCTTTGCGTTGGAGGAGAGTAAAATTGGGAAAGCACAAGAAAAGTTGAGCAGCAAAGTAACGATTAACGACAACTGTAGAATGCTATAGAGCGAGTATCGTAGTGTCTGGTGCCTGGTACTCGCCTAAGCGCTGCCGTAATATAATAATTACTGCAGTTGCGCATCACGCACAGGACTGCATTTTTTATCAGCATACTCGCTTAGATCTTGGCAGGGCAATGATGAGAAGAGTAAAAGTTTTGTCAAGTCTAGACGGGTCGGAGAGGCTATTATTGTTTGAACTCCGGGCTGCGGTCACGCGAGCTTCTGCAAATAGAAGCTTTGTAATTACGTCCAGGATGGTGGGACAAGTGGAAGTTTCGTTATTATGGGCGGGTCAATAAAATCGATGTTCGTAAGAATCCAGCTTATCGATGAGCAACTAACGGAGACTTAAGTCGTTAATCGTCGCTTCGAAAGCGATATATCGAACTTATATCTCATATTGACTTGCTTCTGGCCCACGTGGATGTGCCTGATCTGCAGTGATTGAACCCTGACTTGGCTCCAGCAAAAGCAACGCAGACTAGTGGCCGGGGTCTCAAAGCATAGCCCCTGGGTTAGTGCGAGCTAACGCTTGAGGTTGCTAGTGAAATAATTTTTATTCCAGCCACTTTGGCACATTCAACTGACTAAAGATTCTTCACCAGCCCACCCGCTATCGATCATGCAGGCCGTCGATCTCTGCACCAACGTTCCATCTTGTACTAATTAACGTAAACACAAAGACGCTCGGGTGGGGTCAACGGTGAGGTGGGGTGCAGTAGTGGGTCCGACTTTGTGACGTCAGTGCATGTACGAGAGAACTACTTTGTGGAGATGCAGTGCTTACCGGAGTTGTCGGAGTACATTCGTAGCAAGCATTATACTTGAGTTAAGATATCGGCATCGGCATCGGCATCGGACTACTTGTAGAATAGTCCGAACCTTTGGTGGGTTTGTGTTGAGGGGTATTACAAATACAATACACAGCCCGGGATTTATATCCTTCTGGGTTGGTGCTACTGTAGATTTACTGTAAGGTGATTAAGGCTTTACTTTAATGAGGTTGCTGTGCTGTGCCTACGATATTCTTACTAAGAAGATGTACTCTGGAGAAGTTGCTCTAGATATGGTATATTGGAGGCACTGAGGGTACGTGGCAACACTCTGAGGCACCCTTGAACCGCCCTGAGGCCTCTTGAAGCATATTGAAGCATCCTGAAACACTCTGATTGCCCTCACAGCCTCTTGAACCCCTCACGATGATACCCTGGCTACTGGTACAGCCCACACAACACTACACTGCCATTTCGTCCTCTTTTACGAGGTATCCACGTCGTTTGTCGTATGTTTCTGCTTGTGTGTATCTCCTTGGCAAGGCTGAAACCCGTTAATCACATTCCCTACGCACCCCACTATATGTACAACTACAGACATGCATCAATGTCTCTACACTTGTTACTCCTCCTTGAGAATACTCTTATCTACATACCGCCTTTGTGACGGGACTCCTCTCACTAAAGTGAGGTTCCACTAGGTGAAACAGTGTCTGTTGAGCATCTGAGCATCTGAAGAAAGTTGTCTTCTTTCTTAACCCTTCTGCTGCTCAGACCAGATCTCCTCGGCTTCAACGATACATCGGTTGTTAGCCATCATCTTGTTGATGGTCTCGACGTACTCATCGTACTCGTCAGAGTCGAAGACAATACCTCCTCCAGCCTGGAGGTAGGCAACACCATCCTTCAGAAGCATGGTTCGAAGAGCGATACAAGTGTCCATGGAGTCTCCGTTGTAGCCGAAAGATCCGACAGCTCCAGCGTAAACTCCTCGCTTCTCCTTCTCAAGCTCTCCAACAAGCTCCATAGCCTTCACCTTGGGGGCTCCAGAAACAGTTCCAGCAGGGAAAATGGATCGGAAAGCATCAAATCGGGTCTGGCCGGGTCGAAGGACTCCGGAAACCTGGGAAACCAGATGCTGGACGTGCGAGAAGGTCTCAACTCCGAGAAGTCGGTCCACGGAAGTAGACTTGGGGTCGCAGACTCGGTTGACATCGTTTCGGGCCAGATCAACCAGCATGACGTGCTCGGCTCGGTCCTTTTCAGAGTTGAGGAGCTCCTGAGCCAGCTGGTTATCCTCAGCGGCAGTAGCTCCTCGCTTGACAGTGCCAGCAATAGGGTGAGACACGATTCGGCCACCCTCAATCTTCACAAGAAGCTCAGGAGAAGCGCCAACAAGCTGAAAATCAAGGTAATCAATGTAGAACAGGTACGGCGAGGGGTTGACGGTTCGCAGGTGTCTGTAGACGTTGAAGGGATGCAGATCAGTGGGTCGTGCGACTCGCTGAGAAGGAACAGCCTGGATAATATCACCCTTCTTGATTCGCTCCTTGAGAGTGGTCACATGCTGCTCGTAGCCCTTCTGGCCAATGTTGGAAGTGAAGGTCTTTCCGAGGGTGACAGGTCCCTGGGGAGGCTGAGGGACATCCTTGGCAGTCAGCAGATCAGCAATTCGCTGGACCTCCTTTTTGGCATCCTCGTAAGCAGTAGCCAGGTCAGTATCGGCCTCAACCTTGACGTTGGCAATCACCTGCAGTCGCTGGTACACGTGGTCAAAAGCCACAATCGTGTCACACAGCATCAGGGCACTTTCGGGCACCTGCAGCACATCCTTCAGATCCCGCTTGGTTCGGGGCTCAAAGTACTTGATGCAGTCGTAAGAAATGTAACCAATGGCTCCTCCGCAGAGAGTGGGGACACCAGGCTGCTGGTACTGTCGGAACTGGTCCAGCTCGGCCTCCAGAAGAGTCAGAGGATCCACATCAGGACCATGAGGAGCACCAGTAGTGATCATCTTTCGAGGGTTTGAACCAATGAACGAGTATCGAGACAGATGCTTACCGCCGAGGGCAGACTCAAACAGAAACGAAGGAGTTCGCTTAGGGTCATCAAGTCGAGCCAGCTTCAAGTAAGCAGTATGGGGGGTCAATGCCTCAGCGTCCACATAGGCGAAAACGGGATACAGGTTGTCGGGAAGCGTGTCCTTGGTGGCAGCGGCTCTGTTGTCGGCCACAATGGTGGTCAGGGCCTCCAGAGTGGGTCTGAGTTGGATCATTAGAGGTGGTGAACTTGAATGTTAAGCTGTATGACTCAAAGTTTCATGGTCACAAATTTCAAATAGGGTTTGTCATTTTAGACGGAGGTAACTAAACTAACGAGGAACTAGAGCACGGAGTGGCTATATAAAGACGTTGGTAGCGTGGGGGAGTGGGGGGTAGGTGGGAGATTTTTATTGAGACCGTTTTCCACTCTCGTAACGGGTGTATTTGCTGTATGAGGTCATGGTGTGGGGTTATGCGGATAGTACAGCGTCACGGTTATTGGGTGGCATGAGATGTGGCAGAAGGTATACAACCGGAGTTATAGGTGGTGGAAAGAAGAAATAAAAGGCAAGAATAAGATGTTTACTAAGCGGTTATCGTATACTAAATAATGATTAGTAAGCTACTGTGCAGTATTATATGAATATGGCTTGTCCTTCAATACGGCATTATTCGCAGTACACTCCCCTATTCTCTAAAGTAAACTCCCAACTGTGCTGCGTATTTTCTTGCACTAGATTTGTTAAGCTTGAATTCATGTGTGCATGAAATATGCACTCTTTTTCTTTGCACCACTTCACACTTCACCACTTACACATCACAACAGACTATGGACGCGGCGTCTGTGCTCGACCAATACGTCCAGGATCTGGCCAACCTGCCGTCCGAGGTTGCACATATCCTCGAGGAGGTCCGAGACAAGGATCTCAAGTTCTACGAAACACGCAAACGCATCCAGCAACGCGACAACCAGATCCACAAGTTCATCCGAGCAAATGGCTCACTAGCAGATAACCCCAAGGAGCAGGCGGCATACCCGAAGATCCGCCAGGATTTCCAAGTTGCTATGGAGCTGCAGGACGAAAAGTGCACTCTAGCAGCTCAAGCACTCACCCTAGTGGCAAAACACGTCAAGAAGTTGAACGATGATATCGATAAGCTGGACCAGGAAGGTCTTCTGGGAGGCGCTCCGCCTCAAAAGCCCATTTCAGCCAGCAGGTCGCGTGCCACGTCATCGGCTACACCTGCTCCTGAACCGCCTTCTCGAAACTACACACGAGATAGAGCAAACAGTCGAAGAGGCGCGTCTCCTGCCGCAAGCAGGTCTTCTACACCCGGTACACGCCCTCCAAAGAAGCGTGCTACCGACAAGAGCATGGAGGCTATCGCCCTCAGTAAGGAGTCGTCTGTGGGTGCTGCTGAACAGCTCAGAAACATGCCTGAGACATTAGCCGTGGGATCTCTGGATGCAGCGATACGTGCGGGTCCTGGGGAGGATGATGAGGTGCTGTACTGTTTCTGCCAGCAACCTTCGTTTGGAGAAATGGTTGCATGTGATAACGATGACTGTCAGTACGAATGGTTCCACTATGATTGTGTGGGTCTGGCTGAACCTCCCCAGGGTGTGTGGTTCTGTCCGTCATGTTCCAAGGGGAGAAAACCCGATAAAAAGAAGCGTTAACATCACCATAGCTGGTGTATAGCTGGTGTTTACACCAGTGACGCTATCATGGCATGTTGACAAATGTGCCATTACACTGGCATGCTTCAAGTGACCTTCTAGGAGTTTCCTAGTTACTGTGTATCTTAGTAATATTATTTATTGTTTAATTTCGTAATCATCGCTTATATAAGCCTCTCTCTCTTGTTGTCACGTGTTGTTGGAGTGTGTGGATGTCGTTGTCGACGATCGCTTAGCAGATTCGGCTCTCGGCATATAAAGAACAAACCCTGCCCCTGGAGTGCCTACACCATGCGAGGTGACTCCACAACAGGAAACCTCAGGTGGAGGATCTAAACAGAGAGCGATACGAGCTTAACGAAGGGACCGAAAAATACGGTGGAGCCAGTACCTACAAGTAGCCTTGTGTGTCTCTGTGTTTATTTCTTGTAGCTCGCGTTGGTTTTGGCACCCTCCGCGTTTCCCTTGTCATTCCGAATATATCCGATTATCTCCGAGCCGAGATCGGATGGTGATGAGGTGCGAAAACGGAAGTGAAAAAAAATCGACCTATCAAATTAGATCACGTGGGGTCGATTATTTTGCGTGACATGGTTGCTACTTATGGACAATTGATCCCGTTTATCGCTTCTTTCGTAGTCTGTAGTTTATCGTCTGGCTCACGTGACCTTCTCGAATACCCCTCAGCAGATGCATGCCCTCCAAGCTATGCCGGCTCAAAAGACGTGGTTTGCGCGAGAGGTGCACCTGTGCATGCGCATCCGGTTCCCGCCGCGGTACCCTCGTAAATGGCTCTGCCGCAAGGCCCCAATCGCTTCCAAACGGGAGGGAAAAAAAGTCACTTGAGAGTCGCCAATTGGGTTTGTAGAGACAAAGGCTAAATGCAAAGCCTGCTGACACGACAGTTTACACACAGACACACACACACACACCACCACACACAGTCTTTAACCCACCTCAAAGTGTCAACTTTTTCCCGTGAAGCCTTGTGAATCAGAGCTAACACGACCCTGGAAAAATCGTCAAAGAGAATCAAGCCAACTAGGATTGCCTCCCACTACGCCTGTTTTTTTACATCGACACACCCCTTTTTGCGCCACTTTTGATTTTCTGATACTCCACTGATTCTTGTCGCTGGTTATCATCTCATCAACACCTTCATCAAAACCCGGTAATACATCGTCCAGAATCACATAATGGGACAGATTTTGTCTACGCCTGTGACGGATAAAGTGAGTACAAACAACCACCGATTGGTGATGATTAGCAACGTTGCACATCACGACACCCCCAACGACACTAACACAGTACTCTGAAAAAGGAGGAGACTCCGATCTCGTCTACGGCCTGTCCTCGATGCAGGGCTGGCGAGTGACCATGGAGGACGCCCACGCCACCGTGCTGGAGCTCAAGGACGCCAAGGGCCTGCCCGAAAAGAAGAAGGTGTCTTTCTTCGGCGTCTACGACGGCCACGGAGGCGACAAGGTCGCCATCTACACCGGCGACAACCTGCACCACATTGTGGCCCGACAGGAGGCCTTCGCCAAGGGCGATTACGGCCAGGCGCTCAAGGACGGTTTCCTCAGCACAGACCGTGCCATTCTTGAGGATGCAGCCCTCAAGCACGACTCTTCCGGTTGTACCGCAACCACCGCCATCGTTTCGGATGGCAAGGTCATCTGTGCCAACGCCGGTGACTCTCGAACCGTTCTCGGCGTCAAGGGCATTGCCAAGCCCATGTCGTTCGACCACAAGCCCCAGCACGAGGGCGAGCGGACGCGAATCTGCGCCGCCGGAGGATTTGTGGAGGCTGGTCGAGTCAACGGAAACCTGGCGCTGTCGCGTGCCATTGGAGACTTTGACTTCAAGCGGTCGCCGTACTTCCCTCCCGAGGAGCAGATTGTGACTGCCTACCCCGACGTGATTGAGCACCAGCTGACTGCCGATGATGAGTTCCTCATTCTCGCCTGTGACGGTATCTGGGACTGCTTCCTGTCCCAGGAGGTGGTGGAGTTTGTGCGACGAGGAATCGCCGAAAAGCAGACCCTTGTGGACATTTGCGAAAACCTGATTGACAACTGTCTGGCCCCTACTTCGGACCTCAGCGGTGTCGGCTGCGACAACATGACCGTCATGGTCGTGGCCCTGCTGCAGGGCAAGACCGAGGAGGAGTGGTACAACATGGTTGCCGAGCGAGTCAAGAACGGCGAGGGTCCCGCTGCCAGCCGAGAGGCTGTCGAGCGAGTTGCTGGTGAGGAGCGGGAAGTTACAGCTCAGCAGCTGCAGCAGAACGCCCAGGCCCAGCAGGCCAACTCGGCGTCTCTGGCCCTTCAGCAGCTTCTTTCTTCCGGCGCAACCATCACAGACGAGAACGGCATGGTGGTGCTCAAGGCTGAGAACGCCGCTGAGCTGCTCGCCAAGGTTGGATTTGCCCCGGAGGACGTGGGACACCTTGTGGAGAGCGGAGATCTGGTCGAGGAGGATGTCGAGGTCGGCGGTGACAGAATCACCGAGGAGCAGTGATTATTTAATGATGTACATGATACAATTGTTTAGTGATGTTTTATGAATGACGTACATACGAGTGCCGTCGGCGCGAGCATGGACTGTGCCAAAAGAGATATTTTAGTTTGATTCATTCGATATTGTAGTTCTGTGTACTGGTACTCGTACAAAGCAAGTGCTTCCTTGCCGCGATCGCCGTATATTATTCGCTTGGTTAATGACGTACCAATACGTAGGGCAGTTCTAAGCAGAGCCAGCGACACAGCCATGATAAGTGTGATGTGGGGTTTAGCTTAAGCCCAGATCAGAGAGCTGAAATCTATCCAGTGTGGATACTGTACGATAGGTCGCGTATTTAAGAGTAAGAGCATTTCGCTTCCATGTGTCCTGAAGCTATATATTATTCACTTGGTTAATATTCTGCATGATCTGTGTGTGGTTCTGTTGTTGATGTGCAAAATTAGCTACTTCTACATCTACACGTTGGTGGGTTGTGTGTGTGTGTGTTGTATCATTACGTCTATATATATATTGTATCTGTGTTTCATCACTTCTCGAGGTTCAGGAACTTCAGCGAGTTCTTGTAGACCACCTCAGTCAGTTCCTCAACAGGAATGCCCTTGAGCTCGGCCATCACCTTGGCAACCAGCACGATATTAGCAGGCTCACATCGGCCCTTGATCATACCTCCGTCTATCCACTTTTCCTTCTTTTTCGATTCGTACGGCAATTTCTGGCCTTGCAGCAATTTGTGTGACTCGTGAGAAGGTCTGATTTCACACCAAGGAGCATCAGTTTCAAGCAACAACAGCTCCAGGGGAATCTGTTTGGCCACTTCAAGGTTCTCCTTGGTTTTCAGAGAGCATCCGTTAATACCAATATACAATCCCATCTTCACGTGGTCTTGCAGCTCTTCTAGAGTACCAGTAAACGAATGCACCACTCCTCCTCTGGGAAACTTGCCTGCTTCAAGGTACGGGTATAGTCTATCACAGACGTCCTTGTGAGCCGCTCGAGAGTGCAGAAATAGAGGCAGATCAAGTCCTGACTCAGCAAACAGCTTAAGCTGGCGTTCGAAAAACAGTTTCTGGATCTTCTCAGGCGAAAAATGGAATCGGTCATAATCAAGGCCAAACTCTCCCAGAGCAAGCAGAGTTTTGGGGTTCGCTTTGGCCACATCGAGAAGCTCCTTAATTCGAGCATCAATGGCTTCAATGTCATATTCTCCCTCTACTGCATCAGCTTTCTGCTTACCTCCAGTCTGAGCATTGTACTCAGCCAAAGCAGAACAAGGATGAATACCACCAGTGCAGAAAAGCTCCAGGTAATCACAGTGGAAGTCGTTACAGATTTTGACGGATTCATGGGTCTCAGAAAGATCTGTACCGGTCACGAGAATCTTTGTGAGTTTCTGCTCCTTGGCTCTGTCTAGAACAGCTTGAAAGTCGTTTTCATGGCCCTGCTTTCCATGGTAAATGCCCTGGAATTGCGGATCTGACAAATTGACGGCGATATCAATAAACATAGGGTGTTTGTGTGTTGTATAGCTTCTTCGGAAGATGTTGGACACCACTGACGGTTTGAATAATCGAAAGCTCATGATTAACTTTTGCAAGGCTAAGCTAATTAAGTCATCCTTGCATGAGGTTGTAGAAAAAAATAGTGAGATTGAGAGCAATAACAATGGTAACGGAAGTATGGAAGCTGTTTAGAACCAGTGTTTACGTTCGCAATAACTCTTACAGCACTCATTGGTGTATTTTGGAAGGTTGATTATGTAATCATCATTTCCCTGTTTGATTATGTAAACTGGTGTGGTCATGCTATCTATGCGTTGCGGTTACAGAACCCAACGTTCCCCAGGTCAATTTCCAACTACACTAATGCACCCCTTGATCTACAATTAGTTGTATAGCAAGACTCTAAATTACGCCCACCATCAACTGGTCTCTTCTGATGATGCTGTATGCCACATGATGCATATGCTGTATTGTAAAGCGTACATCAAAACAGTGCAACACCTTTGTGTAGTTGCAGGAGGTGCCTGGTGATGTATAGAGATTTGGAATAGAGCATTTTGAGGGGTTTAGCAGCGTAGGATACTTCTGTATTTAGTTTAGTTGCAAAACCAGTTTTTCGTTTGCTCTCATTACGGTTGCTTGTTATCTCCGAATCCGTGTGTATACAGCATGTACAGCATGTTACATTTTGGCATGTACAAGAGGTGCTCTATTAGTGCAATACCAGTCTGAATAATTCCCATGAGGTTCCCTGACCTGCACGGAAGCCAAGAGCATTTTCTCGAACCTCGGATTTCATATCTCCAAGTTTATCGCCCAAAAAACATGCCACGCCTTTTGCCTCAAGGCTGCAGCAAAACGCGTCCGATGTGATGCGTCCAGCCCTAAAGCTGGATGAGACACTTCTAAGATGGGGACTTTTGAGCGGATACGAGAGATATTATTTGCTAGTGGATAATGTAGCAAGAATGGCGCCATCAGCGCGGAGCTAGCCCTCAGCTTTGACCGGGGATGTTTGTGTTTTTCGCTCTTATTTGGTGCTAAAAACGCACCGTACGAGTTTGTATAGGGTCGCACCATGTCATGCTGCTCACGCTGTTGTCATTTTAGTGGTGTCAAATACTTCTTTTTGAGGCTTTGCTCCAGCATTGAGCTAAAGTGCAAGAGGACGCAGAAAGGGAGGGTGCGGGAATGTAATGAAAGAGGGTCTTTTGAGTGGGAGAATGTAGTTTTTTTAGCCCCCAATTGTTCCCAGCACGTAGCTGACCATTTTAACATCAATACAACACCTTTTTTCCCCTCCATTCCGACTTCCACAGGTGAAACTTGCTTGCCTTCATACTCTCCCCGCTACAATTTTCTTTGTTTACACTTTCGCACGTCTCGAATTTTAAAGTAGCTAAAAGTCTGACCACTTCCCATTGCTACAAGTAACGATTCACACCTCTTAAAGACAAGAGATATATTGCATGGCCTTTACGATACTCGCATTGCTACACTAACCTATCGACTAACTGACGCATCAATAGACTACAGCAACACATACTACAGCTTTGCACAGACATACACGACTAGTCTACCCACTCATCTCATCTCATCTCACTTCAACAGTTCATAACACACACACCATGCAATGGTTCAAACGAAGCAAGCAGGCACTATCAGCCGACGAGCTGCTTGTGCAACTACAAGACGACCAGCAGCTCACATTTGCGCAATTTGCGGTCATTGTGAAGCCTTTTTCGGCCCGAGACGCTCATGAGTGCACAATGGCCTTCCGAATTCTACACACCATCAATGCCAATCTCAAGGAAACACAAAGCTGGCCGTTCCAGCTGCTGCGGCATTGCGACCTCGAGCATATCACTGGAGGCAAAACGTCGTGGCTGGCACGTCTGAGAAAACGGCCCGAGAAAAAGGAGGGCTCAAAAACGGCCTTCAACATCAACATCGCCAACAAGGTGCACAAACAGAGTGCCCAGATGAAACACCAGATGCAGCAATGGGATATTAAGCATCTTCAGAATGTAACCGGCAAGCTGCTGACCAACGGCTCTTTTACCAGTGACGCCTCTTCTGTGCTGATTGTACTTGTGCTCAGAATCCTGACCCGGTACTCGGAACTGGAAGGAGCTCTCGATGTGGCCATGTCACGTGCTACCCTCATCAAGATCAACTACGAGCTCACCGAGAAGTTCAGCAAGGAGCTCGAAAACGGCGAAGACGAAGATGAGGTCAACCCTCTACTTGTGGCATACAGATCGTTTGTCAAACAGCTACTTTCGGAACTTGACACAGACAGCGACAACCGACAGGAACTGCTTCAGGTCGTCAAGGATCTCGACGATATGTACCAGCAGTATGCTGCCTCTACGCCCAAGAAATCGTCTCCCAGAAAGAAGCCGTCCACATCTCGATTTCCTACCCCCTCAACGCCCAAACGAGAAACTGCCGACCCCTTCGACTACATGGACTCACCTACACACACACAGACTGAGTCTTTCTCATCCATGAGCAACTCTGTGAACTCGCTCTTTTCGTCCGCCTCTAAGTGCTCCACCGTCTCAGATGAGCTCCCCAACCTTCTGCATGCATTCGACATGGAGTACGTGAAACAGCAGCGACAGCGACGAGAACTGGACGGTGTTGGAATGTCCTCCCCTCAGTCTATGACCTCCTCCATCTCGTCGAAATCTCTGTCTTCCTCCAAATCATTCTCCAAACTCAACCCCACGCATCATTCATCACCCTTGGTGTCCGCATCTCCTCTCCAGACGCTGCATACTGTGCCTGTGGCGTCCGCACCTTCCGCTCCTTCGCATCTCGATGTCCAGATGATCAACAACCGAATGATGGTCAAGACAGCTTCTGGCTTCCAGGACATGCAGGAATGGGTCATGAAGCAGAACCAGGACGCTGCTTTGCGAACCACCCTTCCTCCTGCCAAGAGCGCCGCTGACATTATTGTTACTGTCCCCAAGGAGTCCGTTCCTCGCCCTGTCGGCGGTTCTGGAGCTTCTTTCCTGTCAAACATTTTTGGCAACCGGCCTTTGGCTCCTCCCGTTCCGCTAGAGAAGAAGGAGCTTCCTAAAGCCCCGGTTTCTGCTGGCTCTACTACCTCGCTACTGGCCAAAAGCCTGTCTGAAAAGCAGTCGGCCTTCCAGCAGTCGGCGTTCGAAACCTCTTATCGCCATGAGATGAACGATTTTGAGTAGAGCTCCCTTCCTTCGCATTATTTATTCCGTGTATAAAATCAAAATAAAATAAACATTAAACATTAAACGTAACCCCGATTATCTGTTATAGCATGATAAATAATAAATGGGAACATTCCGATGGGTATAAATTAGTATGGCCTTTTGTTTTGAGTGATGGCACCATCAGCTTGGCGGATAGTTATCTTTTTATCTTTGTCGATCATGCACAGTGTAAACAGTGCGCCTTTGTAAACAGGGCAGCAGCATAAGTGTACGCTCAGTACGGTTTGTTTCTTTTTTTTCTTTACATGTTTCATCTGTGTCACATTAACTGATATAATTAATAAATAAATAAAAGACCCTGTCATGGGGTGTTGACGTCCTTAGGCTGATAACTGGTGCTTGCTTGTGGCGCCATGATCGCCGTTAAATTAAAACCTCAAAATACGGCTCCGCTAGCCCCGTTTGGTTCTGTCTGCGCTCCTTTGGGAGCAGTGTCCAAAATAGTCTGAGATAGCATCCGGTACTAACTCAGATAACACAACATGGCTTTGTTGTTGATGGTTGGTGTGCCTGCACTACCAGCTCTTCTTGGGGTTGGATGCCATTTCCAGACGCATGAGGTTCACGGTTCGTGCGTGGATGGCGAGTCGGTCCCACGGAATCAGCGGCTCCAACATGGTCACAATATCCGGAATGTAGGTCGTGAAGCGGTACTTTCGAATGTACGAGTTGATCAAGTCATCGTAGGTGGTCTCATCGTCCATGGCCGTGTATGCGACGGGCACATGGTGGGTGAAGGAGGGCTTTTGTGAGTGAAGCACTTTGAATGTCTGGTCGGTGAAGAGCGACTACCTTTGAAGAGAGTGCCAGCCTTGTTTATATATTTGCGATACCCCACAGGTGTCTGTCATCAGAGTATGCAGAGCTTGTACCTGTACGAAGCAGGCTGAAGCTTATTTGCCGTTTTGCTTTGGTTTTAATCTTCCCAATCCGAACGCTGCCTCTTTGTTTGTGCTGCCCTGCTACATGTGAGAGCAGCTACACTAAGGGGCTGTACCTGAAAATCGGACCATACATGTGTCTGAAAGCTGCTACGAAAGTGCTTTCATGACTGCATAAGACGCATCTGGAATACGGATACGCCTCCCCCGTAGATCTACCTTCGTTAATCTTTGTGCCCTCTTTTTAATGCCGCCGATGAGTGCTCCCCAAGGGTTAGCTCATGGCTCGCCCAGCCCAACCAAACTTAATGCATTCCGGCTCGGCCAAAGTGGAGCTGGGCGTATCAGACGACGATTTGCCACCGGTTGCGCCGCTTGATAACGTAGTCCAGAATCCCAGAGTTGTCCCGTGATGCTACATATTGCCACATGATGCCACAGGAGGCGCCAGGTGTACCTGCTTGTGTGTACCCCCTCTTGACCGGTCAAGCGGCTTGTCACTTCAGCCCTCTTCTCCACTCTCCACGAGAGATGAATGGTGTCTTATTTTTGCATGCATGGACACAAAGACCTGAAACATGCATGTTTTGGCGGCTCGCCAAAAAACTGATCCGCTTCGTTTGCGCAGATAACGCCACTACCCCTGAAATTGCACAAATTGCCAATATTCGTTGTTTTTTTCACGCTCACCCCCATCTCTCACTTGCTGATACACCTAAACTCTGGGTTCGAAATAGGAATACCTGTAAATCCAAGTTTGCTTGCTCGGTACCATTTAAGGCATAGACATAAAGTATCTTAGCTTGGGAATATTTTTACGGGTGTCCTCCCGCCCGCTATATCCAGGGAGGCTGAGACATGCTGATATGTGCATAAACCACCTGAGACCCACAGGATTGGCAGGGTATCCGGTCTGGGAAGAAGAAAAGTGATTTGTCTTGCAGCACATCAACTTGCTCTACTACCGAAGCAGCTGTCGTCATATCTTTGCTCTCATCTCAAAGAGATGCTTTTTGCTCTATCTACGCTCGTAAATACTTTTTTTTTGCTCTCTCGCTCGCAGAAATACTTTTTTTATTACCCTAGAAACCATGCTGAGAAAGTTGACGTATTTTGATGACGCATCGAGTCAAGCTTTCATGCCTCAACCTGCGGCTGAACGAGGATCTCCTCCAAATCCTTCTCTACCGCCTTTTGATCCTCGCCGTAGTAGTAGTAGTACCACCAGGTGATTCTGTTTTCCAGCACCTTGGGATCCACATGTCGGAACCGAAACTGGGCATCACGAACAATCTCGGGAAGATCATATTGAACTCTGTTGCTCAAAATGAACCGGATTGCCTGGGAGTCTTCGGCCGGTCCCCACGTCGTCATTGTAAAAGTCGGTGTGCCCTTTTGGAGGACTTTCCGTGGTACTTATATCGCTTCTCTTTGTACCAGACCGGCTAGCAGGAGTTTACGGCGTTGTAATAATTTTTTGAGCCACCAGCAGCAGTCTAACTGCTTCCTCGAATCTCTTATCGTGACTTAGGCACATGGCAAAAAATATTGGTGAGATATTCTCGTTGTAACGTTGATGACGTCGCACATGTCCGCCGTTTCACAGCAAGCTCGAGACGTTTTCAATCAAATCTCTCATGACCCCGCCTATCTCCCCTCACGCGACAGAACACCCTCCATACTAGATCCTGCGTATTAGAAGCACTTAGGCGACTCATAGCACTGTAGAAATAATGTGTGTTTGTATAACTCTTTGCGGATTAAACGTGCAACTGTTGTTTATTTAATATCAGCCTTGGTATTGTCTTGACAGGGGTGACTCGATGAGCCTCCAAATATCCCTCCCCTGAGACATTGTTTTCTTCAGCGGTGAAACCCATGCCCGAACATGTTGCAGTGCGGATCGGGCATCGCTAAATATCCAGACCCGCCTCCACTACGTCATCTGAGCCACTTGCAGTAGCAGCTCGTACCATAATCGCTCACTCTCAAATGATCCCAAGGGACTCTTAGTGCCAACTTTAGCCCGAGTGTGGAGTTAGCCCAGTGTCTAGATTCTTAGACCCTCTAATACTCCGCCTTCGCCTGCAGTAGGTGCTTCCAGGCGCTCAACCCAGCTGTGCGGAGTAGACGTTAAGAATCAAGACGAAAGCTGGTTTGTTGTACCCTTTCTTTAAATAGATAACATCTGACTGACCCGTGTTTTAATTATTAACACACCCCGCAGGGCTTCTAAACCGCGTCTGATGACCATAATATAATACTCGTCGCTAGCTAAAATTAGTGTCTCCATGGAACAATAGAATAGGTTTGCTAAAAAGGCACTGTTAGCGCTTGCCCAAAAGTCGCAATTTCTTGCCACACATTATAGCGGCTAAAAAATATTCAATGGGCATGCTCTGTATGATATTAAAAATTAAAAAGAAATACTCCGATACCGGGAATCGAACCCGGGTTCTCCGCGTGAAAAGCGGAAGTGATAACCCCTACACTATATCGGATTTTTTTGAAAAATTAGGTTTTTAGGGTAGACCCTCGTTTACCCTCTCACGTGACCCCGGAAACCTTAATTTTAGCAGGGTTGAAATGGCTAAAAAATGCACTTTTTCGAGAGATAAAGATCTCAAAAGGAGTTTTAGATGGTTAATTTGTGTTCTAATTTTCGTTCTAATTGCTCGTATTTTTCAATAGTTCCCTTTTGAGGCCAGAATATCCGTATACAAAAAGAGACGGAGATCGGAACCCCGAAGTTTGTTACGATGCCGAAGATAACGTAGTCGCTTAAGGGAAAGAAAAAATATGTGATTATTATATGAATATGAACACTTGAATAAAAAATTGTTCAAATACTTAATTGAAATATGAGTTTTAACACACACGCGGATAACAAGAAATTACAAACCCCGCGTTAATCGCCTAATACTTGAGTCATAGCTCTTAAAAAAAGAGGGGAACAAATTAACATCATTTCTCTAGCTCCTTATTGTATTTGTGTGAAAGTGAGACATTATTTGGGACTTTTATCGTCATAATCAGACTAAAGAAAAGTACTGTAAGTTGTTGGGCTGTAGTTGGCATGACTTATAACGGCACAGCTCCCTTAAAATCAATGTAACTGAGTTCCACATATGCGAAAATACTCCTCCGACCATGGGCATGCATCATCTTGCAATTTTCAGATGTTGTACTGTTCAATAATTGACCTAATCAGCGACTCATCAAAACCGCACCCCCAGTCGTGCGGCTCGGAAACGTTTGGTGATCTGATCTGAGCGGCCTTAAATTATATTGAGGGAGTGAGTGGATAGGGGTACAGCAGGAGGCCATTGAAGCACATCTGAAGGCCCAATTAACTCAAGTTGAGTACAAAAATGAACTCAGAGATCTGATATCATCAGCTACACAATACACACACTCAGAGCATAACAGACTTACTACAGTGCACAATCAACAGTGTACCGTGATGTTGCTATGTGACAGTAGAGCCACCTTCCAGCAACAGGATACACAGATCTCAGTAATATCTTCTTCCAGTAACTTGCCCTACTACCTCTTTAACTTGATGTAAGACACAGCTAAAGACAGTGCTTGAGTTGATCTCTCCTTACTCCTAGCTAACAGCTGTATCAATCAAGCAAGCTGACGATTTTCGAACTTGCTAAGACACCTCCGATTTTAATTCTGAAAAAATGATATTAATTTCCCGACTGAGGTCTTCAAAATGAGCTATCTCTTGACTTTCTACGAGCTCTGCTGGATCAGCAAATCTTGCCTAAAGTCCCATAAAGTACCTGGTTTGGTCCCAGCATAAACTACGGGAGCGATCTTGCATACCCGCTTCCGTAGTTTATGCCGTCCCGGTACTTTATGCTGGGACCAAACCAGGTACTTTATGGGACTTTAGGCAAGATTTGCTGATCCAGCAGAGCTCGTAGAAAGTCAAGAGATAGCTCATTTTGAAGCCCTCAGATGTTAAATTGAGATAATTTTTTCAGAATTGAAATCGGAGGTGTTTTGGCCATGTTCCAATTTCACCATAGATCAAATCAGCTTAACCTCTACATTTGCTCTAAAATACACACGACGCGGTTTTGTAGCAATTTGGCATATGTAATATTCCTCTCATTACCTCTGGCTACAAGCCTCACTCTTTTGAATTCCAATAGCTCAATTTGTTGTCCGGAAAATACACGGTAAAGCAGCACTCCCAGGTATGCGGCTCGTTAATTCGAGAATTAAGGTTGGGGACATTATCGAAAAGTGGAGGGGTTTTCTCAATTGCTCAGTATTGGACTATATACAGCCATGTAGTAAGTGGTCTATACCATCAACGGTGTACCCTCCGCGGCTTCTGTAACATACAGTACAGTTCTTGAACCGGTAGAGGTTAGTAAAGGACAATAACCTGGCTCATGCTCCATTTTTGTGTTTTTTACATGTGCTGGGAAGGTCTCAAAGGCACAATTCTAACATGGCCAAAACACCTCTGATTTAAATTCTGAAAATATAATATTAATTTCCCAGCTGAGGGCTTCAAAATGAGCTACCTTTTACCTTTCTACAAGCTCTGCTGGATCAACAAATCTTGCCTAAAGTCCCATAAAGTACCTGGTTTGGTCCAAGCATAAACTACGGGAGCGATCTTGCATACCCGCTCCCGTAGTTTATGCCGTCCCGGTACTTTATGCTGGGACCAAACCAGGTACTTTATGCTACTTTGAGCGGCTTTTCCTCAGCGAGTATCGCCTATATAAAGATCGGGGATAGCTCATTTTGAAGCCCTCAGCTGGGAAATTAAGATAATTCCTTCAGAATTGAAATCGGAGGTGTTTTGGTGATGATAGAAATTCAGCTTTTGAGGCTTCCCAGTACATGTAAATAACACAAAAACGAAGCATGAGCCAGGTTATTGTCCTTTACTAACGTCTAGCGATCCAAGAACGTTACTGGATGCTACATAAACCGCGGAGGGTACACCGTTGATGGTACATATCACTTACTACTTGGCTGCATATAGTCCAATACTGAGCATTTGAGAAAGCCCCTCCACTTTTCGATAATGTCCACCAACCTTAATTCTCCAATTAACGAGCCGCAAGCCTGGGGGTGCTGTTTGTCGTGTATTTTCCGGACAACAAATTGAGCTAAGGGAATTCCAAAATGTGAGTTTTGTAGCCAAGGGTAAGGAGAAAAAGAGTACATGTGCTAAAATGCTACAAAACTGGTTCATGTGCATTTTAGAGCAAGTGTAGATGTTAGGCGGGTTTGATCTACGCTGAAATTGAAACCTGGCCAGAACACACCCTATTTTAATTCTGAAAGCATTTTCTTAATTTTCCGAGTAAGGGCTTCAAAATGAGCTATCTATTGCCTTTCTACGAGCTCTGCTGGATCAACAAATCTTGCCTAAAGTCCCATAAAGTACCTGGTTTGGTCCCAGCATAAACTACGGGAGCGATCGTGCATACCCGCTCCCGTAGTTTATGCCGTCCCGGTACTTTATGCTGGGACCAAACTAGGTACTTTATGCTACTTTGAGAGGCTTTTCCTCAGCGAGTATTACCTATAGAAAGGTAAGGGATAACTCATTTTGAAGCCCCCAATCAGTAAATTAAGACAACTTTTTCAGAATTGAAATCGGAGGTGTTTTGGCCATGTTAGAATTGTGCCTTTGAGACCTTCCCAGTATATGTAAATAACACAAAAACGGAGCATAAGCCAGGGGTTATTGTCCTTTACTAACGTCTACCGGTCCAAGAACCGTTCTGGATGCTACAGAAACCGCGGAGGGTACACCGTTGATGGTACATACCACTTACTACATGGCTGCACAATGTCCAGTACTGAGCATTTGAGAAAACCGAATGTACCCCTCCACTTTTCGATAATGTCCCCAACCTTAATTCTCTAATTAACGAGCCGCATGCTTGGGGTGCTGCTTTACAGTGTATGTTCTGGACAAAAAATTGAGCTATTGGAATTCCAAAGAGTGAGTTTTGTAGCCAGAGGTAAGGTGAGGAATATTACATGTGTTAAATTGCTGAATATCTCGTTTCAGATGTACTTTAGAGCAAATGTAGAGGTTAAGCTGGTTTGTTCCACCCTGAAAATTCTGAAAATGGTATTAAACGGTTATTCTGAGGGTTGTAAGAGTATTTTATGAGTGATCAGAACCCACGGGCACACAAGCTACAAAAATTCAAAGCATATGGTTGTGATACCCTAGAGAGGGAGGTTTCTACATAGGCCACCTTCAAATATAACCTCTTCGAAGCTATTAAGAACTACAGCACTCATAAATTACCCTTACAGTACTCATAGCAACTGGGAAATACCGATTTCTGAGTTTTCCGATTATCTTGCATACCGGTACCCGTAGTTTATGCCATTCCCGTAGTTTACCGGTCCAAGAACTGTACTGGATGTACATAAACGGCGGAGGGTACCCTCCGTTGATGGTGTACTGGCCACTTACATACAGTACTGGTTGTCAACATACTGTTTCCCGCAAGCGAATACCGATAGTATCAGAAGAGTACTATAATTTAACCTTGGCAAAATCAAAAGCTCTCCCTGATACTGGTGATTCTTCTCTGCTTGCCTAGGGACTTTGGGTGGCAGCAATGGCTTTTCTTGACTGCCATTGAGACAAGAGTGGCTCGTAGAACCATAACATCGTGATTATACTGAGACATCATATCCAGATCCAGTAAATGAGGAGCATTCATATATATCACGACTTGGTCAGCCATTCTCTCTTCATCTTTAAACGTGATCCCAATTACACTATGGTGTGACGACAACATGATATTGCTAAGGAGAACTTTCAACAATTGCTGCTTCATTGAGTTACAGGGACTTCCGACGTGCCCCGGCTACTGTCCTCATTCTGGTCTTCAGTTATCATCGCCCTGATCTTCTCACAAGCTCAAACCTTAGGCTGTAACTAAACAAACTTTACGAACAAGCTTTAGGGACAAATTTTCACGACGCGCATCTCGGGCCTGCGCGTCACAAGAGGAAATGCGAGGCAAAAAAAAGGGTATGCTGCTGGAGCAAAAAGAATTGCGAATTCTGTGGATCGAACACAGGACCTCCAGATTACTCTGACCGAAGAATGACTTCAGTCTGGCGCTCTCCCAACTGAGCTAAATCCGCCGCGATATCATCAAAAAAGCTCTGGATCGTTAAAATCTGAAAAACAAAAAGTTCTTCGCCGAAAATTGCCCATTTCAGGCTTTATTTGTCATATATACGAATATATAGATGTTGGAAATGTTTTACTATGGTTTTTATTTATCTCTGAATACTTTTACCAAGTGTAAACACCTTAATTGTCCCGGTTTGTGATTATGTCATCAAGTTTCTAACAAAGCCAGAATTTACGAGAATCTGATTCTAATATGCTACGATCATTGTAACCGTGCGTATTTTGTATACAGTGCATGCCTACATACAGCTCTTGTTTTACTTCATGTCATTATCATTACTCTGCTACTACTCGTATCGCTGGACAATAGCAGCACCAATTACCTGGGCGTCCTTGAGAGTCAGGCTCTTGTCTCTCAACTCCTTGTTGGGGAATGTGGTCTGTAGCACGTATCCTCGACCGGTGGGGTTGTGTTCGTCAACAAAGTCGTAGAGGGCCTGGACGGTGAGGTCAGGCGAGAAAGAGGGTGTGAGTCGAGTTCCGTCTCCAAGTCGAATTTGGATTCTGCTTCCTCCAGCTCCAGAGGCAGAGTTGGAGGGTCCAGCAGAAGAGGCAGAGGGGGTAGGGGTAGAGGTAGGAGGAGTGGCAGAGGCCGTGGCAACGGGCTCGCCAGGAACCGGAGATCCAAGACGGTTACCGGATCCTCCATATACGGGCTTCTTCTCCACGTATGCCTCCTCGCTTCGATCAGTCACGTTGATGTCAACGGCCTGGTTATGCTGAACATCAAGGAGAGCCAGAGGAGCTCGTCCTTGGTTGAGGGTCTCGAGGTATCGCTGGTTTCGAGGGTCATCGTATCGGTACAGCGGTCCGTCCTCCACGGTGAATCCATTCTGCCAGAAGGTGATTGAACGCGACACCTTGGGGAGAGAGGTAGGGAGAGCATTCTCCACAGGTCGACTTTGGACCTCATCGGATCCCAGAGTGAATCCAGTGCCGTGGAACGTTCCGACCTGCTCCTCATCTTCCGACTCGTCGTCGTCTCCACCTCGGGGTCTTGCTGGGTTGGCCTCGGCTCGTCGGATGATATCGTTGACCAGCGGGTTGCCTTGGTTACCTTGCTGTCCAGGTCTGTTGGGGTTCTGGACCGCCAGTGCGGATTTCTCTCCTCCAGTAAACAGGTCCTGTCGCTTAGGAGGGGCGTTGTCACGAGACAGGTCGCCCAGTGTTCTCACACCAGCCACGCCTCTTCGGGGAGCAGGGGCAGGGGCAGGGGCGGCAGGGGCAGGAGTGGCGTTGCTGCTACCTCCACTAATAGGCGTCGACGATCCAGTGCCGTCGCCGAGTCTGTATCCCGCGGGCTGCTGCGTGTTGCTCAGGATTCCCTGAGGTTCAGCAGCAGCGGCAGCAGGATCATCTCGTCCTGCCAGGTTGCTGAGGAAACCCTGGATGCCTGCGGCAATGCCACTGGGAGCGAGCCCCGAAGGGTTCTCGTATGCGTCCGAGTCGCCTTCGATATCAACGTCCTCGGCATCGTCGTTTTCTTCGTCCTCCTCGATTTCGTCCTCAGGGTCGTCATTGGCAGACAGAAACAGATCGACTGCTTGGGCGACGTCCCAGTCGGTGTGCAGCAGGCAATCCTGGGCATCCTCCGGGGATGACTGTGTGATTCCCACGAACTGGGCGATTCGCTCGGTTTTTTCTTCTTCAGACACCATTTCTAGTTGTGGCAATTGTGGTGTTTCGCTTAACGGTGGCAAGTCACAAGTGTAATGTTGGCCTTGAAGTTAAGCTTTGCATCATGCAAGATGATGGAATCGACTTGAGTGTGGAGGTCGTACAAGTGGAGCGGGCTTCGACGGTCTACGTACTATTGGAGCAGCTTGGCAGTTGGAATTTTGGGGCTCGTTGCATTTTTTGTTTTTGGGGCACAACAACGGGTAACGAGAGAAGCCCCAAAAGCCCAACGGCTGAGTTGGCCCCAAAAGTCCAACGTGGATTTACGTGACCCTACCCGTATTAGAACCTAGCAATTGAGACATGAAATCCACAATTGGAAAGCTTCGTTGGTTGTGGAGGTCATTTGCCACTTTTGCCGTTTTTGAGACCCTACTCCTAGTGTAGGGGTTGTCTTTTGTATTTCGTGTCACGTGCCGTGTACAGTTGCTATGCATAAATGCAGCAAGCGGATTGATGAAGTTGGTGAAAATGTGAGAAATTTACATAAAATCACTAAAATCACTAAAATCGCAATAAAATGGGATGCATGTGTTGGAGCATCTGGGGTATTGAATCGTCTATTTCGGTGGCGGTGGATTATTCATGTTCATATTCTACTGGGTATGATCAACTGCCCCATTGTCATAATACACTGCCAATTTAACACTCATAACACTGACTAAAAAATAATCGTGAAATATCACATATTCCATGCCACAACACCCACCCCGGCATCCGTACAAGTACTACTTGTACACTATATAACCCCCTCCTCCAGGCCTTTCTCTTCCTCACGTTTTGTCATTTCTTGCCTCCACGCCTGTCACGTCTCCTTTTCAGGATTACGTGATTCTACCCCAGAGTATGCACGCAGCGATATCGGCGGTCTACGGGGTGAAATTAAGAACACAACAACAAAACGCGTGACACCAAAACCCACCACGAACATCACGTGACAAAAACGCGACAACCACCTACATATCTGCTGGTATACCGCACAAACACCGACATTAGGGGCAGTACATGACGACACGCGAAGTGCGGTACACAAATTTAGGTTTGGAAAAAGAGTGTACAATCACATGGTTATTGTCACGTGAGGAGACGTAATACGGGCTATCGGGGAGGTTAACATTACTTACAGAGGTCTCTAACTACCCCCAGAAGAATTTTCATGCTTATCCACAGGCCACACGTCGCTCTAGCTTACATTGGCTGTCTCTTGATTGGCTGGATAATGTGCAGTTCTGGCAAACCTTATCAGGATGAGTCACTGTGATATTTCAGATCAAGTTTAATCCAACTAGTTTGAAAAAAGATTTTCCCCACACAACACCTCACAACCATACCAACATGTTGAGAAGTGCTCGTTTCTGCCAGGTGCAGTTCTCGGCCATTCGTGCTCGAGGGCTTGCTACCACTGCCAACACCTCTTCTCTGAATGTCCCTGCCGACTTCAAGAGCCGAACTCCCCCCTACGCAGACCTCATTGCTCGTCTGGATCAGGTCAAGAAGATCATCAACCGAAACGACCTGACCCTTGCCGAGAAGATTCTCTACTCGCATCTTCACAACCCCGAGGAGACCACCAGCATCACTCGAGGTGACACTTACCTCAAGCTCAACCCTGATCGAGTGGCTATGCAGGATGCTTCTGCTCAGATGGCTCTGCTGCAGTTCATGACCTGTGGTCTTCCCTCTACTGCCGTCCCCGCCTCCATTCACTGTGACCATCTGATTGTTGGCCGAGACGGAGCCGATGACGATCTCACCCGATCCATTGCTACCAACCAGGAGGTCTTCGACTTCCTGCAGCAGTGTGCCGAGAAGTACGGTATCCAGTTCTGGGGCCCCGGATCCGGTATTATCCACCAGATCGTGCTGGAGAACTTCTCCGTGCCCGGTCTCATGATGCTTGGAACCGACTCGCATACCCCCAACGCTGGAGGTCTGGGAGCCATCGCCATTGGTGTTGGAGGAGCTGACGCTGTGGACGCTCTTACCGGCACCCCCTGGGAGCTTAAGGCCCCTAAGATCCTCGGAGTCAAGCTGACCGGAAAGCTGTCTGGCTGGGCTTCTCCCAAGGACGTTATCACCAACCTGGCTGGAAAGCTGACTGTGCGAGGAGGAACCGGAAACATCATCGAATACCACGGCGAGGGTGTTGACTCTCTGTCCTGTACCGGAATGGCCACCATCTGTAACATGGGTGCCGAGGTCGGAGCTACCACCTCCACTTTCCCCTTCACCGAGTCCATGCGACGATACCTGGTTGCCACTGGCCGAGCCCCCATTGCTGCTGCTGCCGCTGCTGCTCGAGACCGAGGCTTCCTGGCTGCTGACGAGGGTGCTCAGTACGACGAGGTTGTCGAGCTGAACCTGTCTGAGCTCGAGCCTTGCATCAACGGTCCTTTCACTCCCGATCTGGCCACCCCCATCTCCAAGTACTCCAACAAGGTGACTTCTGAGAAGTGGCCCGATACCGTGTCTGCTGGACTCATTGGATCTTGCACTAACTCCTCTTACGAGGACATGACCCGTGTTGCTTCGCTGGTCGAGCAGGCCCGAGACAACGGTCTCGAGGCCAAGATCCCCTTCTTCATCACCCCTGGTTCCGAGCAGATCCGGGCCACCATCAAGAAGGACGGTCTGACTGACGTTTTCGAGTCTGCCGGCGCTGTCGTGCTTGCTAACGCTTGTGGACCCTGTATTGGACAGTGGGACCGAACTGACGAGACCAAGGCTGGCGAGTTCAACTCCATCTTCACCTCTTTCAACCGAAACTTCCGAGCCCGAAACGACGGTAACCCCGAGACCATGAACTTCCTGACCTCTCCCGAGATTGTCACTGCCATGATCTACTCTGGAGATGCTCACTTCAACCCCATGACCGACTCCATCACCACCAAGGATGGTAAGCAGTTCAAGTTCCAGCCTCCCAAGGGTACCGAGCTGCCCGAGGAGTTTGCCAAGGGCCGACCCGAGTTCTACCCCGTTGCTGCTCCCCAGCCTCACCCTGAGGTCAATGTTTCCGTGTCTCCCGAGTCCGAGCGACTGCAGCTTCTGGAACCCTTTGAGCCCTTCAACAACGAGGAGCTCAAGCTGTCTGTCCTCATGAAGGTCGAGGGTAAGTGCACCACCGACCATATTTCTGCCGCTGGTGCCTGGCTCAAGTACAAGGGTCATCTCGAGAACATTTCCTACAACACCCTGATTGGAGCTCTTAACAAGGAGACCCAGAAGGTCAACCACACCATTGATGCCGCTGACGGATCCGAGCAGTCCATTCCCGATCTCATGATCAAGTGGAAGGAACAGGGTAAGCCCTGGATTGTGGTTGCCGAGCACAACTACGGAGAGGGTTCTGCCCGAGAGCACGCCGCTCTCTCCCCCCGATTCCTCGGAGGACACGCCATTCTTGTCAAGTCTTTCGCTCGAATCCACGAGACCAACCTCAAGAAGCAGGGTATGCTGCCCCTGACCTTTGAGAACGAGGCTGACTACGACAAGATCCAGGCTTGTGACACCCTCGAGACCATTGATCTGTTGGACATGCTCAACAAGGGCGGAGACAACGGAGGCTTCGTGCTGATGCGAGCCACCAAGTCCGATGGTTCTACCTTCGACTTCCGAGCTCGACACACCATGTCTGCTGACCAGGTCGAGTTCTTCAAGGCCGGATCGGCCATCAACTACATTGGAGCCCAGAAGGCTGCCAACAAGTAAGCATAGAAAGCTTGTCTCCTTAGAGCAAGAGAGACGTAAAATAACAATAAATGTAAACTAGACTCGGTGTGCTGTAGAAAACTGTAGACATTCCCCACGGATCAATTACTGTAGTGCTCACCCCTTTTGTGTTGAGCAGATATTCCACAGCAACCTGAACAAGGCAAGGAACAAGTGGGGAACCTCAACAAGTACGATATATTTGAGATGGAATTTCAGTAGACGCCGTCGGCAAACACTGTAAGAGTACCAGTATCCTAGAACTGCAGAAACAATATTCCAAACGAAGCTGTGGCCAATAGGTAACAGGAGAAACACCCAACACCCAATTGCGTTATATTCTGCAAGGACCACATTCAGCCCCTACTTTGGGGTTCAACGTTCAGTATATATAGCTACTTACCCCAGAAGTACTTGTAAAGAGATAGGACAAAGAAGCAGAAGAGACAATTGCTATTACTGCATCTACTTAAAATACATAGCAAGCGTACAGCGATCAATACACCTATCTTTGTTCTACCACAATGTATACAGGAATTCTCTATGTCCCAATGAGTGCAAATAATAAACTGCAGCTCGTATTATTTCCTTAACTCGACAGAGACTGGAAAATTATATGCACAACAACAACAGCCGTGTATTATATATCCCCGCTTCAAAACATTCTTCGCGTCTTCATTGCTCTCCAATATAAGCTGCCTCATTGTGGCAGCGGCAGGACAGGGGCAAAAGGGGTCTGTTGAGTGAGTAGCCGCGTTTCACACGTTTTTTCAATACACGTGTTCTAGAGACAGTTGTTCAGCCGAGGAAGTGCCTAAAGTACGCGTGTAGACTGGCTTCGCATCACCCGAGTCATCTTTCACCTGCTCGTAGGTACTTGTGGTATGCTGCTCGAAGCAGGCAGGTGTCGGTGTCTTTCAAATACCCACACACACATTGTGCAGGTCGTATTTAGAGCATGCTGCGGTTTCAGACTGGCCACTCCTGACTACAGATATTATTACAAGCTCTCTGTAATAGGGAAGAAACATGCGCCGGGTCAGATCTCAGACAAAGGAAGACTATAATGTGGTCCTGAGATGTGAAAAACCCCACATTTTTGGTTAAGCTCTGGGATTATAACGCCGTCTTCTCTTTTCGGACAGCCTGCATTTCTATAGGCACTTTGGGCCAGCCCTTCTGACCTGTCTGACGCTCAAACTGTCATTCTAGACGTCACCCTACGCGTCACGTATAGCCCCTACCATCGTGGAGACACGAAAACCTGCTTCCTCGGGGCCAGATTGATGTTGTTTTCAACTCCCGGCCTCTCCAGATTGCCGATATTGATTAATGAACTTGTTCCGAAAGCTCAACGTAAAAACGAAAAGTCATTTTCGAAGCCGAACATCAGGTGATGCCACAAATTGCTATTCCAATTAAGAAACGCACGCAACCAGAAACGCTCCAGTCACTCTACCAAATTAGAGAGACTTTGTTACGTGTGCCAATGACATTGAGTATTGGTTAAAGACGAAAAACGCACGGTCTGGGGGTCGCACCGGTCACATGCACAAAGTAAGATTAACCAAGGCTATCACCGGATTCTAGCACAAAAACACGGCGCGGCAAACGAAAACGGTCATCTTAAGTACACTTTTGAATGAATTTTTCTGAGATGACATTAGAAACCATCAACTACGTCATCGCTCCGTTTCCTCCCGGCTCTCGGCCTTCTATCCGTCATGGGGTATGTCTATTTAACTCTATCTTTGTTACCGTGCATAGATTCTGCATTGTTAAGTATACCTCTCTAGTGTTGTCGTCTGACTCGTGGTGGATTGCCCAACCCCACACACACCGTACTCCTCACTACGAGTACATTAGCTTCAGGCCATTCCCCACAATCCAGATGCACGTATCCAATCTAGAAAGGGCACATTACCCCAGGTTTTCATAAATCTGGCGACCTTGCAGCGGCATGTATGTCTTTTTTCGCACGTGCCTATACACGGCAGGGCAGTGGCAAACATATCAAGGTGAAAACACAAAGTTACTAAACGGGAACATAATCTCAGGCATCGGTACAGTGCCAGGTACTGGTAGTGGTGAAGCTGCTATAGGCGCCGAGGGGTAGTGGGGTACCCAGATAGTCTATACGAGGGCTCCAGGGGTACTTCAAGCCGTTAGTGTCTTGAATTCAAACCGAAAGTAACCCGACCAACGCCATGAGGGTTGTAACTAATACATAGTAAACACGGGTTTTTTTTGGCGTGACTTCATGCAAGGTTAAGGTTTGATTAGAGCTTATTGATCAGATCTATCAGATGTGGTCCTTGAGGAGCAATGCAGAGGGCAGGGGAGTGGCAAACTGCCCTGACTTATCACTAGCCCTGTCCAGCCGGAAAAACTGGGTCGAAAACCACATTTTTTTCCGACTGGGATGCTGGTATTAATATCGTAGGCACGGCAGGTACAGGGCCGTTAGGCTAAACGCTCGTATACGTCATCACATGAACTTTGCTGGACGAGGGACAATGCAAAAACGCCCTCTTTGTCTCACCTCCACCCACTACACCAACCGCGTCATGGTTATTTTTTGAAAACCCATTACCCTGCTTTGCTTGTTCTATTTCCATCGGGACTCTGGACTGCCAAGGTTCATCCACACCAGCCCCGTATCGTACCTCATATACCATCCTCACCCGACAGGCCTAGACCAGTCGACTTTCCCCAGAGAAGAGGAAAGAATATGTGCTCACTAATATTTGTATCACGCACGTGGTAGCCGGTCAATTGATACTCTTTAAGCAAGCAAGGAAAGCAAAGACGGAGATAAACCGGGGCAGGGAGCCTCGTGATCGCGTTTCACGTCCAGCTGCTTCTCTCTCGCATTAACCGAAAGTATGCCAGCAGATCGTCGGATATTCAAACAAACAAGCTCTGCAAAAAGGTTGAACAAAACACAAAAGCCAGGCGGGGTACTGGTGCACCGAACAAGGGATACACGTTTTGGAAACGCCCTTTGTCCAGTTATCGACACACATTATCGTCTGAGGCATGGCTCAATCTGGAAGCTCTCACATAACTATATAAGCCAGGGCCCACTCCCCTCTTGTGTTAATCCAGAGCCCCTACACTCCAACCTCACCAGCCTCAGACGATAGCTTCAGCCCATCGCTTACATCACACCTTCCAATCGTCACACCTTCAGCTCGTCGCCACTATGAGTGAACTTTCACAGATCTTCTGTGAGACCTACGACGCCTCCCACACTGGCTCCTGGCAACGCAAGCTCCCAACAAGCACGTTCCACGAGACTACCACTGACGCCGCTCAGTCGTCAGAAATGGAAGCCACTCCAGGCTTCCAGTACCCCGAACAAGTCTATGATGACACCACTGGACGGTACAAGCTGCTCTCTTTGGACAGCTTCAATCTCCCCAACAGCAACAGCTACGGTGAAAGTCTTACCAACTACGTCAATCCCTCTTACTTGGAAGCTGAGAACGACCACCTCGACAGATGCTTGGACCATAACTTCGTTGCCGAGCCCATGTCTTCTCAGGGTTCGGTTAACAGCATCTTCTCTCACGCAAGAGTGATGCATTGTTCGTCCTTCGGGTCCCAGCATTCGTCCTTCAGTGAGACCATGCAAGACTACAACTTCGAACAAGATGAGTACAAGTATGAGCCCGTATTCCCTGAGCAGGAAGAGTACTCTCAATCTCAACAGGTGTATTCTCAGCAAGACTACTCTCAGTCCCCACAAGCATACAGCTACTCTCAGGCACCCTCATACCCATATGACGTGTCTATGACCTCCGAGAAGGCCACTTTTGAGGTGACACTGGTCTCTCCAAAGGCCCCACAGGAGTCCACATTTGGAATCAAGCTGGAGGACAACCATGAATCCAAGGTTTATCTTCCTCCCTCTCCTCCTGGGTCGGACCTCCATAGCTCCCTGCTGTCTGCAGTAACCCCTCAAGTGTCAACCCCTCCTGAGGAGAGCCAAGTAGACCCCAAGTTGCGCCAACGTCGGGGGTCGTTGTTCTCACCCGCATCAAAGCGACCTCGGTCTAACTCCAAGAACAAGGTGGTGGTACAACCACCCAGAGTTCCTAAGGTGCCAAAGAGACACAAGGTTGTGGACCTCGAGCCTCCACCCAATGAGTTTGTGTGGGATCCCAACTTTCGGTACGATCCCATCGAGACACCCCCCCACGAGGAGGCCGCTCTGATTATGTCGTACCTGAAACCTTGCAAAGAGGGCCAGGTCATGCGTATCAAGGAGAACAAGAGAGAGGGCTGGACGCGAACAGCCAAATCTCCTAAAGATTCCTACGTCGATTTGCTCCTGTCCAGCGATGTTCTCATCACACAGCTCTTCAAGTACAAGAAAGGCCCCATTGCCTGCAGTCACTGCACTATCGACTTTGAGAACTACATGACCATGTGTGTCCACATGGACCGTTTCGATATTGCCCGAGACGCGCGATGCCCGGTGCCCCACTGTATCGGCTCAGTTATCGGGTTTGCCACCTCTTCTGAGCTCAGCCGACATACAAAGGCACAGCATGGAAATGATACCAGCTGGTGCAGCGAGCGCGGCTGTCCCCACCAGAGCCCTCGGGTCGACTGCATGAAGCGCCACTACCTCACCGCTCATGGACTTGTGGTCGACACTTCCCATATTATGAAGTGGATGGGTCCCAAAGACAAGCCTCCTTATGGTGATGACATCTCTACTGGTACCAAGAAGCCGTCTAAGGCCTTGACCGATGCAGAGGTTCAGCAGAGAGCGGCTCCCGTTCTGGTCAAGCTGCGGGAAATGCGGGAACGTCGTCAAAGAGAAATGCGACAAAGTCGCCAACTAGCCAAGGGTCCGTATGATGAGGGTTTTTAGTGGGCCATGCGCCAAGAGGGATAGAAGTGCTACAAGTAGAGGGTTTTATTTATAGTTATTAACGTATTTTGTGTATAAATGCTGTTGTAAGCAGAATCAATGCAGGTAACCAATATAATAAATGTGACAAGGGGCGGTTCTTGCGGATTCGTTGCATTAATAACACTTCAAAGTGTGGGGTTCGGGGCTATCTTCGTATTAATAAGCTCTGCTCTCAACTAAATAGTGGCCAGCTAATATAGGCGTTCCATGTATGGAAGCCCATAGTGGGCAGTGTAGCACATTGACACCCACCATGAAGAAGAAGATGGAAATGGATGGAAATGTGCTGTTTTGGAATTGTCAAGAGAGCTTGAATTCGATTTTAGTACCACCACACTGATATTGGTTGCAACTTGGGTGGACACATTTGTCCTGTACCGGTACCCATCGTAATTAGCACCACGGAGCAAGGTCGGCAGGGCTTAGTAACAAACACCTTGGGGTAATTTCCTTCTGTCTCGCTCTTTTCATTTTATTGCTCGTGCTTGCTTGTGCATACAGGAACGTGAATAGGATATTACGGTATGAACATGTTTAAATGAGCATATTGATGCTGAACCACTGGCAGGTAAAGGTCCACTAAGCTGTGACTAGCGGCAAAAGAATTAGCCACTCGAAGTTTAGTTACGTCGTATTTCTTTTTTGCCCCTTGGCGGTTGAAGATCTGAAAAAATTCTCGTCTCGGTTGCCACTTGCCAATTATTATCTCCGAACACACCCTCTGATCATTCCAAATACGGCAAACCGGCATTATCACCGTCAACTTTACTTTAGCGATGAACCTTTTTTTTTTGGCCTTTGGCGGAGAAAAAGACGCAATGGGAGAGTGGGTTAACCAGATTAGAGTGCAACGGTACGAGCAAAAGACTTTGGACAAGCTAAGGCGCAGTTTTTTTCGGCTGTAAGGACCGATTGCTGCGTAAAGTCCGATGCACCGTGCTTCCATCTATTGTTTGCCACGCCTATACCTGCTTTCTGGAAGCAAGCCCAAGGCAGGTTACATTCGATCGATCGTTAAGGTCTCCTCTTATTAGTCTCACCACGACCCACAAATTATGAAGATCCCTAATAGACAAGCCGATCTGAGCTTGTGAGATAGTGTAACTACCCAACTCCTAATCCAACAGTCTTGCTGAAATCGTCTATCGATCTACTGCAATCTCGCGCCACTGCGGCGTTAATGAGCTAACTTGGTCCGAGTTATGCGTCTAGTACACTTGCTTGAGCACCACGGCACGTGGGAAATGTCTCAATAAATTGGCTATTAGCGAGATTTCGCACTAGGGCGATTTTCACGTTGGCGTGAGATATTTTTTTCCCAATCGGTGGCAAATCCGGCCCGGATCCACCATTCTAACGGTTTTGGGACCCCAGAAGTGAGATGTAAGCACTCAAGATTTAGCGTCTCATAAACGCTATAAACGCTATTAGCCCAACGACCCACTCGTACTGCACATGCCAGTGCATTCTGACGTAAATGGCGTGAAGGTGCCAGATCTCACACGATTCCTTATCTAGCCATGGCAGAATTTCACTAGTGCCGTACGTGACGAGCTCAGATTTTCGTCTGTCTCGCTTGAAACTTTTCTTGTGCACCAATGTTAATCAGACAGCTTCTTTGTGTGTCATGCAGCTCACAGGCACGAACAAACTTGCGGGATAGCGTACTGACAGTAAGACCAGCCTGAGGTTAAAAATCACGGGCCCATAGGTCGAGAGGGCAAAAGAAGAGGAGAAAAAAGAGGCTATCCGGAAACGCACCACACTACTTGCTACAACCTACACTCCGACGCCCCGACCGCCGACGCCAGATCCGACACTAGAAGGTCTAGCTTTGCTTCCCCTCTTATCACTCGTTCACCTGTCACAGGTCCATCAATCATCCAGGCACAGACACTCACCGACGTCAGACCTGCGACACATCACCTGTCATCCGACACATAATGCCGGCCAGTCCGAAAACGCCTCAACGCAAAACACTTGCGGGGTCTGGGCCCGCGAGCCCCATCAGCCCAAGCCCAAGCCCCCGACCAAGTCCTCGATTGGCTAGTCCAGGGTCCTTTCTCAAACGGGCAGTCAGTGCGGGGTGGAGGCGACGCCAGGATCCGCTCGAGCACCCTCTTCCCCCCGGCTCGGTGTCATCTTCTGATTTTGACACGGCTCCTTCGTCGCCGCGTAGTACCAATGTGGCAAGTCCAGTGTCTCCGACATTTCGCAGCCGACATGGCAGTCCGGCGCAAAGCCCGCTGAGCAGCCCTTCTTCCATCAGCTTTCCACGAAGCATCAGTAGCTCGTCCTTCCTCCCCAACGCCTCGGAGCCTGACTTTGAGATGATCACTCAGGCCAGTTATCGGCCGTCTCCTCGCGTCCCGTCCGAGAGATCATCGCGATTCATGTCCGAGTCGCCAAGAGTGCCACAGACGGAATCTCCGCCATCTTTGGAGCCAGTGGGCATGGCCGCCGCTAGTCCACAAACGCCTGTGCGGCAGGATCAGCTGCCTCCCTCTACTAACGACACCCCGCCTACCGTGCCCGCCATGGCGCCCAAACGACGAGAATCTCTACGACGACGGTCCTCTGTGAAGCAGCAACAGGGACTGGGCATTGACGGCTTGCCCGCAACAAGCCCATTAACTCCGCGGCGTCAGTCTCTGATTTCTAGAGGCACCACGCCTTCCTCCTCGCGGTATGTGACACCTGAGCCAGAAGAACTGCCGGCTCTGACACGTACAGACAGCAATTCGTCCATTACCGAGGAGGTTATGACAACGGTATCTCCAGTGTCCCCGGTGCTACAGACGCCTCCGCTCAGTATCACACCGAAAAGGCAGCCGTCAGTGGACCGAGGTCTAGGCCGAGCCAACAGCGTTGCCGCGAGCATTGGTAGTAACAGGGAGGAATCAGTGGACCCCTTGACGCCAATAGTGCCTCCAAGAGGAGCAGGTATCAGGCGACATTCAAGTCTCAAGGACTTTGGTGAGTATGAAAGGATAACAGGAGTAAAAGAAGGGGTGGATCTGGATCTGGAATGTTTGCAGTAAGTGCGTCTATCATGCCGACCTGTCATATGTGCGGGTGTTACAGAATATGTATGGCTACCCAACGGCGTCAGTCTTTGGGCTTAGTCATATATGTCTTAGGCACCCTGCTCCCTCTGTGCTGTGTGTTTCTGTCCTGCATGCATTAACGGCCCAATCGGGCTGTATGCGTGCGATTTTGGCGTATCCCGTTGAAGTTTGTACGCTTTCTGGCGGATATTTTTAATAATAAGAGTGAGACAAACTCCAGTTATTATTATGTCCAATAATTACCAACATTTTATGGAACGCCAATATGGCGTTAATCAGTTTAATGTTGGGTAGTTTGCAGCTCTTCTTTCGGCTCTAGAGACCCACAGCGGGTCCCCGGATGTCGTGTTGACAAGCTGGCCAGACACACGGACGAACATTACATTGTGGGTTTCCATAAGCAGCCAGAGGACCCGTGCAGCAGCCACGCTAACAGCACTGTAGCGCTGTCAGCAGGGTGAGAGGCAGACAGCCCGCAGGCTGCATGATAGGGACATTTACTACGTTTTATTGAACAGGCTCTTTTTTTTTGCATTGTGCGGGACTCTCATGTGACCGTGTGGGCATGCCACAAGTACAGCGTTGGGTGAAGGGTGATTGCCGCAGATACGGTTTTGCCAAATCGGATTGATGTGGCATCGGTGGTGCTCATCCTTCCAAAGTCACTTGGTAGCAACCCCACCTTGTTCATTGGATCTCCCCGCACAATGGATAGAAAAAAAGAAAAAAAAAAAGTTTGCAAGGCATAGGCAAAGAGGCGCTAAGGGCACAGTAGTGTTTTTTTCACATCAGCGTGAGAGGACCACTTAAGGTTTGTGTAATGCGTCTAAATGGGGACAGAGAACAAAAGCGACGAAATTAGACTACAGACCTAAAAGCCAGTGGTTCCTCATCAATCGACTAGGGTGTCCTTGTCTGTGGCTAAAAAATAAGAGCTGCTGCACATCCTCTGCCAACCACGCAACCTCGGACGTTTTCTGCGCCAGCCTACCACATATCTTTCTCTCAACTAACCACGTCTTTGTGTTTGCGGTCTGTTTTCCCAGCCCGCAAGCATTTATCTTTTCTTCTGTGCAGACAAATCGCCGCTCCACACACCCAACGTTTTTACCTCTGAAACATCCCCGCTATCAATCAATCGACAGCCCCATTTGAGAAGGTCTTCTTCAGCGTATTCTCAGTCCAGCAACAGCAATATCGACCAAGGCTACTTTGCACCCAGAGGCGACGTTTCCTCCATTCCTGGAACACCCACTTCCCCAGGCACGCCTCTCAATTACAGCCAAGAAATGATGTCTAAACGAACCCCAGTTGCGACGCAAAGTCAACGGTACGACTCTCTCATCCCTGCAGCAGTCGACCCTATTTCCACCACAGCACCCGGAACGCCCACTCCCGACGCTATGGACGGCTGGTCTCCAATGAAGACGCAACCGGAGGTCTCCATTTCTAGGGCCTCCTCGCAGCAGTCTATAAATGCGCCCACCGCACGACAGCACAAGCCAACGCTATCGGTTGCTTCCCAGCGAACGTCACAGTCTACCCTCCCTGGCCCACCCATGTCTTCTGTGTGGCTTGACGACAACAGCGACGAGGAGAGCAAGCCGGAATCGAGGTGGAGGGGTCTGCGACGGTCTTCCAAGACCAACTCCACCATTTCCACCAACATGTCAGGCAACTCGAGCAATCAAGGCATCTCGCATTCCGCATCGTTCCCTTTGTTGCCCCTGCGTGAGTCTACTACTAAGTCGGACTCACTTCGATCCTCGTCCTCGTCAAATTACAACGACCCTCATTCACACCGTCTGAGCGATAGACAGTCCACGAGTGACAAGAGCTTAAGTGCGGACACAGAGCACTCTTCTGTTTCCTCCGCAGTACCATCGGTTGGCACTCCCAAGACTGCATACTCTCCCCAGTCCTCGTACACTCCTAAGTCGAACACCACGTCGCCATCTCGGCTTAAGTCACCCCTTCGGCGGTCGGAAAGCGGCAACAAATGGAGTGTCAACAGCATCTTTTCTCGATCTCCACGACACAAGAAATCGTCTTCCATTGGACGGCCCTACAACTTGGTTCATGTGGAGCATAAGGGTATGGACGATCCCATGATTGCTCAAGCAATTGCTTCAGCATCTGTACCCATGCCTGACCCTGCCAGCCCCAACCTAGCTCAGCACTCACCCCTACAGCGAAACAAGTCAACCTCGTCTGCACACAACGCTCTGAAGAATGGCCTGCGGTCTGTCAAGGACAGAGCCATGGGCCACAGTCCCTCCAAGAGCCTGTCGGGAGAGTCGTTTGACGGCTCCTTTGGAGGCCCCATTTCCAAGATCCCCTCCAACGCGACTGGATACTCGGTGCACACCACACACAGCCGATCCATTCTGGCCGAGCCTGGTATCACCCTGAACACCTCCATGCCTATTCGACCTCGACGTACGGCTGACGTGGTGATTCCCCCAGAGATGCTTGGTACCAACGAAGATGAGGCCCACACCAGCCGACCTGCCCAGGCTCGACGACTCTCAAACTCGTCGTCCAACTACTCCAGCAACTCCACGGTCGGTAGCACCGCCAAGTCGCAGGTCGGAGTGACCGCTGCCACTACACCCAGTATGTCACCCGATGGCCGAGACGCTCGGTTTTCTTCAGTTCAAAGTGAACACGCGGCGCGGGTCGCCAACCTTCTGAAAGACAACACCAGCCTGAACCGAGCGTCGCCTGCCAATTCTCCCAACCCCAACCTCAACGCCTTCCCCGCGCCCAACCTGTCCATCACCCACAGACAGTCGTGGCGCTTCTCCGATGCCGATCTCGACATTGAAGAGGAGGCCGAGATGGAGGACGAGGAGTCAGCGATCAACACGTCACCGTACTCGTCTCCCAGAATCCCCCAGCGATCGGAGCGACGACGTGGGTCTACATCTTATGACACCAACGGCTTCATGCAGGTGCCTGGATCAGCCCCCCAGGCCATGTTCAACTCGCCGAGATTGTCCCAACAGTTTGAGTCCTCGTCACAGACATTGCAAACTCCTCAAACGCCTTCTTCTTCGTCGTCTTCGAATGCAGGTTTCCGACGCAAGAACCATGGACTTGGACTCATCAAGAACCAGCCGTCGTCAGACTCCATCGGGTCTTCGTGGACGTCTCCGGGCTCGGACTTTGTCGAGCAGCACAACTGGTTGTGCCAGACGGCCCCACAATCGGATCTTGAAAGCGCAGCCTCTACCCCCAACGCATCTCAGACTACTTTCCGACGATCTGCCTTGCTACCGTCGCCTCTGTTACCGCAACAGCAGCAGCAGCAGCAGCAGCAGCAGCAGTCGCCCCAGTCCCAACCCTACAATACGAATGGCCGACATCTTTCTACTTCGTCTCTGCCTTCTCACGGAGCGATCTTGGAGGATCTTGCGGAGGAAAATGTTGCACACCGGCCCGCAGCCAGTCCAGAGGAGCTTCAGACCTGGCTGTAGTGTGTATTCAGACACATGTACAATAATGCATTTAAATTAACACATAGATTTACACAGTTCTGGCGCATATTGGCTCCTGTAGTTCCGTAGAGCCTGCCTTAGCAGCTTTTGGTTACACCATTGGTGCTTGGTGTGTCCCACCTTGTACTGTAGTCGGGCCATAAAATATTAAACAGGAGAGCAGTTACATTACAGATGTGGGTTTAGCTTGAGACTGAAATGCGACATTTACACCCCCCTGATTTCCCCCTGAGTGGTTAACTCACCACCTTACGTACAGCTCTTTGTGTCATGTTCCACTAAAACAGAGGCTAACGGAAGGTGCGATTTTGCTTTTCCACAAGGGTCAAAATATGGCCAAATAAGGACACGCTATGGGCTGATGGCGTACAGTACTATCGGTTGAGTGACTTGTAGCGGGAGCTAAAGAACGAACGGTTGAAAGCCAGTGCCTGTCAATTTGCGAGCGGAAATTGGTACTGTAATAATGCCCTTGGCACCATGACACCATACGGGCTGGTGCTTTAGTATGCATTGTGTCATTTCCTTCATTCACATGCTGGTGCGACGTATTATGAGCTAGCGTGAAATATTATGTTTGAAAAAGGCACCTGCGACTGCGGGCCGCTCTTGTTGATGGGTTATTGAAACACTTGTTTTGCCCTCTTATTTTGCATTTTTTTAGCCATTTTCCCCTCGGTAAGAGCCGAGTAGCGAGGCCAGATTGGAGTGCTAACCACTTTGAACAATCACACAACCAAGCCAATAAGATTGGACACGTGCTAAACATAATGGACCGAGACATTCCATCTAGACTTTCTAACACCGAGTCCACACCCAGCCTTCTTTTGTAGAACTACTCTCTTTCGCTTGGTTCAGTGTGCCTACCACACTGTACACGCACATGTATGGCCGCTCCACCTAAAATGGGTGCATACATCAGACACCCCCCAGAAAGTCAAATTATTAATCTCACTTTGGAATACCAAAAACTCGCGACAAAGACACAGACCATGGCGGACCGACTGACTCAGCTGCAAACATGCGTTGATCAAATGCTGACGCAGTATTTCTCGGCGCTAACGCACATCAACACCACCCATGGCTTCAAGTCGTTAGCGGGAGAGGAGTTAGTCAAGGACGATACAGTGCCAGTGGTGACGGACGAGGAACGTGAAAGAACGCTGGAGGAGCTGGCCAAGGATCTGGTGGTCAAGTCACAACAGATCGACTACCTGATCGACTCGCTTCCAGGTATCGGTTCGTCGGAGGAGCATCAGATGCAGCAGATCGAGCAGTTGCAAAAAGAGCTGGAAGAGTACGACCAAGTCACGGAGGAGGTTATCAAGGAGAAGGACGAGCTGTTGGAGCACTGCGATGAGCTCATTCTCAAGCTCGCCCAACGAAAGGCCCAGATCGACGTTGAGAGCATGTGAGCTACTCCTAGAGGCTCTAACATGTTCTATGGAAGTGGAATGTCCGGGTTAGGCGGTCATTCGTAGTTGACTGATCTACGTGGCATGGAATGACTACGTTGATAGACCTACCGGTACAAGTAGCATGCGCGGAGCTCGTGCCCTCCACCATGTGTTTTATATAAAGTGCATGAAATTTTGTATTTATAAATAATCACGAGACCGTAACAGCGGAATTTGTAGCTGCAGCAGACTCACTCTTCGTACCCTCGATAACATCCTCCTTGCCTCCCTCAATAGGGCTGATTTTGTTCTCTAGAGCTGCCAGCCTACTCTTGACATTAGCCAGTTCCACCAGCTTATCTAGCGCAGTTCGGAAATGGGACTGGGCTGTGCGTAACGTGTATGGAGGCATCAGACCAAACATGCGGATGGGGTCTGTTTTGGCACCCTTCTCCTCCTTCTTGTGATGTATCGTGAAATTGCCACTGCTTGCATGCGACACTGTGATCTGTGCGTCCTGGGGCCGTTGGTCGTAGCTGAACTTGGATATTCGCGAATTGAAGGTCGACGAGGCCATGAAGTTATCGTAATTGGTCTTTGCCACGTCCAAATGGCCGCTTTTGAGCTCCTCACACATTTCGTTTGTCAGGAGTTCATACTCGTCCACGAGCTGAAGCAGTGATACAAACAGATCGTCGCTACCTGATGAGCTGGTGTCATCCTCACGTGCCAGTTGCTCGATTTCGAGTTTGCTGAGGTTCTCAAGCAGACTGGCCAGGTCTCCAGCGCTCGTTTCGTCGACAGTCGTCATTGATGAAGGAGTTACGTTTAACGTTTCACTATGCATCAAGTAAAAAGGCATATGAAACTGACAGAAATGGGGCACTCACAAAATTATTTAAATCATCTTTCTCTTATTATTTATACTAAACTTTTATATACTGTTTACTCGCCCTGTCGGAACTCGACCTTGCCCTCCTCAGCCATCTTGGCCACCTGTTCGGGGTCAAGAACGTTGCCCTCCTCGTCCTTGTAAACCACCTTCTGGTTAGCGGGAGCGGCGTGGGGGGAGATGGCAGGGGCCTCAGAAGCCTTCACGGCCTCAACAGCCTCCTCGACGGCATCAGCAATGGAGGGGTCAAGGACAGTGTCCACAACCTTGTCATCCACGGGCAGAATGGAAGCCTCGTTGTAGAGGTCCAGAGACTCGTGGAAGGTGTTGCAGTCGAAATCCCAGCCCTCGAGCCACTTGCCCTTCTGGCAAAGAGACTTGGTCCAGGGCTCTCCGTAGATGATGGGAGAGTAGTAGACGTAGAAGGCAAGGGCGGCGGCAAAGACACCAATGCTGAGAGCGCCTCCGACGATCTTGTTTCGAACAATTCGGAGGGTGAAGTACTCCCAAGAGCAGATGAAACCAAGGAAGACAAAGTAGAGGGAGCACAGGTAGTGGTGCAGGAAGAGCTGTCGAGCCATGAGGTACGAGGGGAAGTAGTGCAGGGCCCATCCAAGCAGGAAGGTGGTGAACTGGGTATCGTAAGCCTGCAGATCGGGTCGGCCAGCAAAGTCGTTGTAGCCACGCTGGAATCGCAGAAGCTGGACGGCCTTCCAGACGAGGAAAATGCCAATGGACAGGGTCGTCAGCCACCAGATGGGGGCGTTTCCGAGCAGGTAGACCTGTCGGTTGTCCTTAACCCAGAAGTTGATTCCTCGCTGGAGGAAGGGCCACGACTCGGGTCGAGACTCCCAGGTGTGGGGGTCGGTCAGGCCCTTGTTGACGGTCCACATGACCTTGTTGAGCTCGAGGAACTTGGCCAGGAAAGAGGGCTTTCGGTAAGAGGCTCGGTCCTTGGTGTCGACCAGCAAAGGGTGGGAGTTGGACTCAATGTACCAGATGGAGTTGGGGATGGTTCCGGACTTGGCGCAAGTCACCTCCTGCTGCTCAAAAGCCCACTTGGGAAGCTTGACAGAGTGCGAGAACAGAGCACAGCCAGTGATGGTGTGGATAAGTCGGAACTTGGTGTCGATGGTTCGGACACGCTCTCGGGAAACACCCTTCTCGGACTTGGACTTGATGATCTCAACTCGGAAGTTATCGTTGGCATCACCATCGAATCCGGGGTAACCGTAGGCGGAAATCTCGTTCTGGTAGTCAGCCTCAGACACGGGGGGTCGGAAGTCGTGGGAGTGGATTCGTCGGCCGGTAGCAACGTGCTTGAGTCGGATCACGTCGCCGTCCTTGAGGAAGATCTGGTCGCCCTGGAAGTCGCCCTCGGTAACGGTGTAGTTCTCAACAAGGAAGTCATTGTTCTGGTCAGAGTGGGGGTAGAGGGTCACCTGCTGCTGCTTGGAGCCAGTCTCGTAGAGAGACTCGTGAGAGTGCAGGTAACCACCCTGGGTGTTCTGGTGTCGCAGGGTGATCTTGGATCCGAGCAGAACGTCAGCGGGCTGGTTTCCGACCAGGGTGGAGTGCTGGAGAGTGTTCTGGAACTCGGGGGACATGAAAGAAGCACCATCACCAGTGTTGACCAGGCACAGGAAGTGCACGGCGAACATGGCAACGTAGAAGGCGACGGGAACACCAATGAGGAAGGCTGCTCGCCAGCCAAAGTGTCGAGTGAAGGCACAAGGAGTGACGGAGAGATCACCCAGGGTCCACCACAGGTGCCACAGGGTCATGAGACCCATCCAGGCAATGGTGAACAGACCGTACCACTTGACGGAGGTGGTGGCTCCGAGAGCCAGGCCAGACAGGAACAGGTATCGGTACCAGGCGCCGGTGAAGGGAGTCTCAAGCTCAAACTTCTTAAAGAAGTAGATAGTGAGGGCCAGGAAGAAGACCAGGGGCGAATCGAGCAGGATGTATCGCGACTCGGTGACGAGGGAGTTCTCAATGGCAAGCAGAGCGGCACCAAAGAAGCAGGTGGCGGTTCTGCAGCCGGAAGCCTTGAGGGTCAGGTATGCGAGAGCCACAGTAGCAACTCCCAGAATGGCGGGGTAGGATCGCATGGCGACATAGGGAACGTTGGAAGTGAGGTAGTCGAGGCCAATGGAGGTGAATTCAAACTCGCCGTCGTAGCCAGCCAGCCAGCCGACAGCAGCAAACAGCATCTTGGCGAGAGGAGGGTGGACGTCCATGAAGAACCGTCCAATGACGTATTTTCGAGCAAAACCGCCAAAGTGGACCTCGTCGAAGACCACACTGGAGGGCTGCCAAATGCTTCGGAATCGGGTGTAGCCTGCCAGGAAGGAGACCACGAAGATGAGCACTCGATCCTTGGGGGTCAGAGCGCGTTCCTCGGCCAGGTTTTTGTATCCAGGGGCCGGAGTGACCTCAGGAGCCATCTCCTCGAGAGCCGACTTGGCGTACACGGCCTTTACCGTCTTCTTTTCACCTTTGGACATTGTCGCGAGATGTTGTCGTGTTAGACGTGTGAGGATGGGTTCACTTCGCTACGTGTGTGCTTAAAGGACACTCTGTGAAACTTACGTGGCATAGAGTTTGCAAAGTGAAGCGAGGAGCAGTAGGTACGGAGCCTGAGACGCGACATGGAGGGTAGGGCCAGTAAAGGGGGGCTACGGGTCTATGCCGTGCGCGACGTTTGGTGTTTTATTCGCGGTGGACCTTCCTTTTTAAGAGTCACTCTGTTCCATAAACATTTATTCGCAGAAGGGTTCCAATGCTGCGATGGGTTGACCTAACTGATTTGGTCCTGCTGCACTCTGCACTCGCTGTAAACCTTATTTGCCTCTCCAGACACCATACAAATCTCAACCCGAAACTCGGTTTCGTGTCGTGAAAATTGAAACAGCCAGGGGGGGACAGAAATGCCGAGCATGCCAAAATACAAAGTGGCAACATGCTAGGGTACAAATGACTGCCAATTGAGTGCCCAAATGTAAAATCGCGTGCGATGCGAATGCCACGACACTAAAATCACATTGCTGCCCCTCTCCAGGTCATGTCAATACATGCCCGTTGCCAGACATGGACCCTCCATGCGAAAAGCTTATTTATCTTCGTACCGCCGAAAGCGTGATGGATTGAATCGATGGAGATAGGTTGTGCTATGCCTCAAACCAATGGCGCGCCATAGAATATAATGAGGGGGTCATACAGCATGTAACTAGTCAGTGCATACAATATACGGCTCTGAAATACACAATAGGGCCATTTTTTCTTGAAATTACACGCTTGTTACCTCACGCTGTGACGTGGCGTGTTGGGTCTTTTTTAATTTTTATTTGTCGTTTTCTGTGCAGCACACATCAAATAAAAGATTATCGTGCCCTTATTTATGCAGGCATTTGATAGTGACTGCACTAAATGATAATATATCAGAAATAGTCAACGGCTGTGCTGTACCCTGGTACTTTCTAACTACAAAAACGACTACGAGTACAGTTGAATTATCAAATGTTAGTCTATATACAAATGCAAAATGAATGATGCCTTGTGGCTGACGACACTGGTGAGAGTGTCGTGATAAAAAAGGTGTGACGATTCCAAAGTCACGGATATTGAATAATTCCCTTGACACATGGATCTAAATGATCCACATACCACCGCCGTTAGCGTCTGTGTCGTCCAGAATACTGGCCAGCTCAGATACCGCTTCGTCCTTGGCATCCCAACTCATCTTAGAAGACACTCGAACCACTCTTAGTTTCGGGATTTTGTCTTCCAAAATCGCCAGAGTGATGTCGTCTGCCCTCAGCTTGTGAGCTTGCCCCAAGCCTCCACTTGAGTCAATGTCGAGAATCTCCAGGGGATGGCTCTTGAAATGACCGTCTGCTGTCTTGAACATGCCGTCATCAAACACATGCTTGGTGAGATAATCCACAGAAATGGAAAGATGACGCAGGTTGGGACAATGTCGCAGAACCTGGTCCAACGCATCAGGGCGCAGTCCAGGCATGGGGTACACAACCTCCAGGTACTTGAGATTAGGACCGAGGTACTGGCACAAGAAGTGGAACGAGGTGACGGTGATGAAAGGGCAGTGGCGTAATGACAGATGTGTGATTGTGTCTGCAAATCTGGTCTCCCTGATAAAGTCGTCTGAGATTCCCCCAGAAAGGCCTAGCCGCCACAGCTTTGGGGGCCAGACATTATCGTACTGCTCGCAGAATAGAGATGATCGGGGAAAAAATAGTTGCTCAAGCTCAGGCGACTGTCGAAGAGCCAAAAATAACAGACGCAGATCCACCACCTCGCTGACAAGAGACAGATCGAGGCAGCGCAGGTTTTTGCAGTGACGCAAGGACACCATGGGAGCGTATCCAAACGCAGTCTGGGGGGCCACAAACAGCTCCAGGTTTGCCGAGCATCGTTTCAACACCTTTGCCGTGGCTGAGTTCTTGCCAGACTGGATAATGGAGTCCAGCCGCAACTCCTTCACGTAGGTGCCGAAATAGTCGTTGGACGACACAGCTTCAACAAAGCCCTTGAAGTTGAGGGGGCCCAGCTCAGGACTTGCGTACAGAAACGGCAGACCAGAGCGATACCAAGTCTTACACACCAGCAAGAGGTCAAGATTGATAGGATCATCCAATAGCGTGAAAATGGTGTCGACGATTTCAGGGGGGAGGTACACAGAGTCGGCGGTAGCCACTAACGTTTCCTGCGACTTAGAGTCCTCCCCTAATTCATCTATCTCGTCTGTTGGTCGAATAATAAGCGCATCGAGGGCAGCCGCAAGTGTGTCGATTTTCTCGAACCCACTATCGTGAAGAGAGGGCTGAGAAGCCGTTTTATCTGCGGTGCCGACTACCCTCCGGTACGGAGGGCGGTTCTTCTTGGGTCGGTGTTTGTTAGCTATTGTTGAAAGCCGGGTGGCAAAAAGAAGATGATGTACAGGAAGCGTTTACACACTAGATATTGTGTTGCAATATAGCATCTCAGCGTGCATGCAAGCCCCGCAGACTAGCTTTAGGAAATTATGCAGGTGAAGTCTGGGCTTGCCAGTTCGAGTCTTTAGAACGTAAGTGCGCCACACTGGGTACTTTACTAAGGACCTGGTCAGACAATCACTTTTTGGGCTTTAAGCAAGAGACAGAGCGATAATTTACCCCTTGACACACACGACTACAACTGTAGCTCCCTCCCCAGACGCTGAGTAAATGTGGGCTTTGGAGGGGCAAAAATAGAGTTTAGGTCTTGAGGCGTGGGGAATTGTTGTTTGACCATTTATTTGCAAGTCACAAAGATGGGGTATATAGAGAGAGGGTAATTTGAAGGCGTTTGAGAATTACCCCCTCCTGCTTGGCGTTCTAGATTTTCTGGGGCTGTGGGTGAGTCTTTTTGAGGTGGGCGTCATGTGTGGCGTCACGTGATGTCACACACATTTTGAGAACCGAAAGGAAGGATTAATAGGCCATACTGTTGAGACGCAGAGTCAAATTGTTCCGTTCCGAGCGGTCATGCAGATTCGCGTACAAAAAAACCAATCCTTTTTTTCCAGACAAGAAAAAATAGGTTTGTGACAGTCAGGGCCATTCAGGTCTTACGCTGGGTTGGGGTTAGAGTCCGGATCGGGTAAATTTCACTTGCACTCACATAGTCTGAGACCAAAGTTACACGTACCGGTACGATGTGATGGCAACTGCACGCCGCGTGTGACTAGTCAGGTATAGGTCAGAAAAAAAGGGACAGCGTACAATGGACCGGAGACTATCGCGTGAGCCCATATAGCGATACTCCCAATTATTAACTTGCGAGACTCAAGGAGGGAAAAAAATAAACTTTCAACGTGGGCTAAGGTTTCGACAACACATCACCACCACGAAACTGCACACCAGCCCCTTCCACAACTTAACACTTACACTTACACAACCACACACAATGTCTACCAAGGCTCTTATTCTCGTTGGTGGCGGTACTCGAGGTACCCGATTCCGACCTCTGTCTCTCGACACCCCCAAGGTTCTCTTCCCCGTTGGAGGCAAGCCCATTCTCAGCCATGCAGTTGACGCTGTGGCCGCCCTCAAGGACGTCAAGGAGGTTCTGCTGGTCGGATTCTACGAGGACTCCGTCTTCTCTCAGTTCATTGCCGACACCAACAAGCAGTACCCCCACCTCAGCATCAAGTACCTGCGAGAGTACAAGGCTATGGGCACTGCTGGAGGTCTGTACCACTTCCGAGATGTGATTCTCAAGGGTAACCCCTCTCGATTCTTCGTCATCCACGCCGATGTCTGTTGCTCTTTCCCCCTCAAGGAGATTGAGGAGTTCTACGAGGAGAAGAAGGCCAAGTACGTCATTTTCGGTACCACCGTCCCTGCCGCCGTCGCCAACAACTTTGGTGCCATTGTCACCGACCCCGAGACCCAGCGAGTCATCCATTACGTTGAGAAGCCCGAGTCTCACATCTCCAACCTGATCAACGCCGGTGTCTACCTCTTTGACCAGACCATCTTCGACACCATTGCTGCTGCCAAGAAGGTGCGAGAGGAGAAGGCCCAGGACCCCTCCTTTGTTGGAGAGGGTGATGAGGACCACCTCCGACTCGAGCAGGACATTCTCGTCCAGCTCCCCGCCACCGACTCCTTCTACGTCTACGAGACTAAGGACTTCTGGCGTCAGATCAAGACCGCCGGCTCTGCCGTCCCTGCTAATGCCCTGTACCTCCAGCAGGCTTTCCAGGCCGACCCCAAGCAGCCCGGTCTGCAGGCTCCTTCCGCCAACATTGTGCCTCCCGTCTACATTGACATCTCCGCCAAGGTTGATCCTACTGCCAAGCTCGGCCCCAACGTCTCTATTGGTCCTCATGCCGTGATCGCTGCTGGTGCCCGAGTCAAGGACTCCATTGTTCTTGAGGGTGTTGAGGTCAAGCACGACGCTGCTGTCTTCCACTCCATTCTCGGCCGAGGCTGCAAGATTGGATCTTGGGCTCGAATCGAGGGTTCCGCTGTTGCCCCCAACGACCACTCCGAGACCCTGGTCAAGGATGGTGCTAAGATCCAGTCCGTTACCATTCTCTCTTCTGACGTCAACGTCGCCGAGGAGGTGCATGTTCAGAACACCATCGTTCTTCCCCACAAGGATATCAAGAACGATGTTGTTAACGAGGTGATTATGTAAAGGGACCGGATTGATGTAGCAATTAAATAATAATATAAATAAAACGCACATGCTAGAGCAATTGAGGTTCCTAGTACTGGGTTATACGGCTTTTGTCCAGAAATTGTAGGTTTTTATTCCCCCATTATGGGCGATCTCCTTGTGTTCGCACGCTTCAACAGCGGCTTTGTCACATACCCGCAAACCTTAATATATCCAACTTTATTATGCTCTTCTCCTGGGATGGGATCTCCTCTAATCCGGTGCTCGTATTTTACACGACGCTGAACACCACAGCAAGGAGACACCAGCCCTCAGTGAAGGGGAAACTATTGGTGTAAAAATATCTCACAAAACACGTGAAATGATGCCGCTGCCATAAGCAAGCTACCAGTTATAGTTAAACACTCATCATAGCTACTTAGTGTCTCACCAACGGGCAAGCTAACAGCCGCACTGGATGCTTTATCTGGGGATAACGAGTCAAGAAGAGAAGCTCTGTTGAATCACGGCAGTGAAAATACTAAGCACTATATCATAGTAGAATGTCGGAGTCACTAAGTCAAACCTGGTTCATGGGTGAGAACCACGCTCCGGCTTATTTGGAATCCTGTGATCTGCTCTGCTCCAACATTTACAAGACAGCTCTCGCCGTAGAGTAAACCCTACTATACCGAGGCTGCAGCCAGTGCGTGCCTCAGTTACAATGACCATATATTACGGCCACGTGAGGGAGGAGGTGGTGAGGTAAAATTTCTGCGAGGCGAAAGAATTTATACTCTGCATGACGTCACGTGATAAAAAGCGAACGTTAAATGCTTAACCCCGTATGTATGTACTTACCAGCCTCTCAGGAAACACAATGATTATTATGGACAGTGTTGGAAGAACAAATGGGGCCGGAAATAACTTTGCTAACAACTCTACAGTCATTTCCGAACCTCTTTGATTCAGGAACCTAAGGGTATTTCGTCACACGGAGATATTTCGGCCACAAGTAGCAACGGTTGTTAAATAGGTGAACAGACTATCCAAAGTGATTTATACTGTCGTGATATAATTCGGGTAACTAGTGAGGACAATGGTTTATTTTGTTTGTTGCTGTCTCCGTGTTCTACGAACAACTGTCAATGTTCGGTTATCGCCACCATCACGTGACTGAGATTAAAGTTCTCCCAACTTGCCTGTAGTGAAAAATCCTTGATAATTACTCACAACCAAACATCTCGACACAAAAAAATGGCTGAACACGGAAGAGACCCCTGTCCTATTGTTATCATCAACGATTTCGGTGGTGCCTTTGCCATGGGTGTGAGTATCCGAATTTGCAGTCCTCCACAACGGACGTGAGACAATCACAGTGTTCCACAATGTTCCATACTAACTATAGATCGTCGGAGGTACTATCTGGCACGGAATCAAGGGTTTCCGAAACTCTCCTCTCGGTGAGCGACGAGCTGGTGCCCTCTCTGCCATCCGAATGCGAGCTCCCGTCGTTGGAGGTAACTTCGGAACCTGGGGTGGTGTCTTCTCCACCATGGACTGTACCGTCAAAGCTATCCGACGAAAGGAGGATCCCTTCAACTCCATCATTGCTGGTTTCATGACCGGTGGTGCTCTTGCCTTCCGAGGAGGATGGAGATACGCCCGAAACGGTGCCATTTCTTGTGGTCTCCTGCTTGCCGTTATTGAGGGTGTGGGTATTGCCGTCCAGCGATACATGGCTGCTGCCCAGCCTCCTCCCATGCAGGCTCCCATGGCTGCTTAAGTCGGTTGACCTAGCAGACGTTCAGTGGGTTCTTTCACACCCACATATTTATGACAGAAGATGATTGTATATGTACATAGCAATGAAAACAAACGATTTGTATTACTCACGAATGTCCAAGGATACGTAGAACAGCATGGAAGTGGGTTCTGTATCTTCTTTTGAATTTATCATTGTCAGTGGCGATATTTGTAACAAGATCAAATGACGATCAAGACTCATCTGTTACATAATTAGACCGACAGGCAGAACGAACACAAATCTAGACATGTGGTGATTCGAATACCAGGTATTCGTAGTATTAGTTCTTGTAGGTAGAAAACTGGTACGTAAGATTGCAATCCCAATACCAGTAGATCACCCTCTACTTTACCCCTGACCCTTGCGTCCGTACAGTACACAGTGTACAGCATCAGATTGCCACAGCTCCTCGATCTAGCAACTCCAAGTACTTGCAGTTTAAACAGACAACAATGAAGTTCCCAGTTTCTAATCTGCTGGAAAAATTGCCAAGACGCAACAGTATTGGGTTTCTCGCAGTATCTGAATGACTTCGGCCTGAGAGTAGGCTGAACCTGGGGCGGTTATTCCAATGACTTCGCACCTGATACCGACCTCGGAGTTTGCCCTAACTTTATTCTTGCCCGAAATTACTGGATATTGGGTCATCAGATCACAAATATTTTTACAAACATATCGAAAAAGCTTATTTCTAAACAGAACTCCCAACAAAAGAATAGCTATTTTCAACTAGTAGAGCTGAATGATATACTGGTACTGAATAATCAATGTGTGTCGCTTTACCGGACAAGACGGAATACACACAAGTATTGAAACTATGAATCATCATTACTTCTTTGATTCACGTCCTCCTGGTAATTTCTCAGAAAAATCATGGTTGGCAATCACACAAGCTCCTCGGGGTTTGATACTGTAGCTGAACCCTAGAAATCTCGGGAGGACCCACGGAAGCCTCTCTTAAGTGGTTCAGGCCTTCAGCGTAGGATTACTCTGTTATTTCACTCCAAACAGCTCTTATGGTTACCTCCGTAATCATTATGTACAAACCTGACCCCCTGATGATAATTAGTCTGAAAGCTATCCCACGCAATATAGAACATGACTGAAAAGCAACACCACCGGTATCGTACATACCCTTCCATGGCTCTCCCGAGCTCTGCCTGACAGGTGCCGTATATCTTTCGAACGTTGAGGCGTAAAAGTGATGAAAAAGATAAAAGGGACATAAGTGAACACCTCTTGGTACCTCCTGGTGCATATTCAGGAAGTAAAGACACATATTAGGTAATTGCGTGGTCTCGTGCTAAGTCCGAAAGGGGCAGAGCAGCCTGGGGTTATGGGGTTATGCATGGGGTCACAAAAAGGTGCCCGGCGAGCTCCGATATCGGGTCTAACGGTCTATCGGCTGGAGCATCTGATTATTTTCTGCAACTTCCCAACAGCCAAGCTAGCACACCCCGATGTCACAATACCCGACACCCCTTTGTCCTTCTCAGTATGTTTTACTTTCGTACCGACCCTGGATGTGGGTGCATACATGTGCCAGGCCGCGAAATGTCCGACGGGCTGATCTGACGCAAAACAGTGGCTACATTGACTAGAAAGGTATGAATAGTACGCATTCTACGTTCCTCTCGACGTGGCATTCATTATTCCCACACATTGTGCTTGCTAGAGTGTACTGTACAGAGAACTGTTGATTCATCTGATAAAAAATTAGGTGTGACGTCAAAACAAAATTAAGCTTTCATGCCTTTTTTTCTCTTCAAAGATCGCATCGGCTTGTGACAAAGTACGAGTACTACAACAAGTAGCGATACTGTATTGAGAGATTTTCTGACAATTACAGACTTGAGTGAGGACAAACGGTGACATATACACACAGGTAAAGCCATATTTGCAGCCAAGAATAGCAAGTGGCCCCAACGTCATGTGCTAGGCATGTGCGAACAGACTTCCGAGTGGCATGCATACCACAGTTCCCCCAACCACATGCAAGGACACAAAGCTGTCCGAGATTCTCCAATTTTAGTTTCCCCAGTGAAGTAACCCTGTGGCTAATTGCAAGCCACAGAGCCAACGTCTTATTTGAGGCTACGGGCGCTACCAAGGCACTATACTATTGTATGGGCCACTGTCATATATTTTGTATTTGGGGAATGGACGTTGGCTTGGCAGTGACGACTGCACGCGTTGCCACATGAATTTATATGGCGGTACCAAAGTTACAGGGCCTCGGTACGTATTTAAGCGCCTAGAAGTGACTCTTTGATCAACGGCGCTATTTATCTGATGGAGATGCATAAGGTTTGGTGACGCAATTTCTTTGTCTCGTTGCATCTGATAACTTTTCACATAGTTGCAGACACAGCAATGGATGCAAATTTTACATATACTGAATATGCGCGTAGCCGGGATTCCGGAGAAGGGCATTTGAAACTATTTATATAAGAAGCAGGTGCCCCACATTGACCGCCTAAAACCAAAATCAAGCGTTGGATGACAGAGATACTCCATGGTGGCGGTCAGAGCAACAGAAAAGTACAGCAGCATGAGCTGTATGGACTGCCCCGCCTTTGGCTACTCGTACTGTCCCGTCGAGCCCCAGGATATTGAGGATCTGTGCTGCAAGCGCAATCGCGCATTAAGCTTTGGCAAGCTCCACCCCAATGCCCCGCGTAAAGCCCCAATTTCCTCTCTCAAACCCCCGAACCCGACACCCGGGATACTCACTCCGCCCAACGAAGCCGATATCGCGTCCGAGTACTTTCCAGAACCCACCCCTCTCTTCATGCCGTCTACTCTCGACTCTCTGCCGTTTGAAATCAGAGAACAGATTGCATGGGACTGCTCTCAGCGCGATGCCGTGAGGCTGTGTTCCACTAGTACCAGTCTGATGCATTCCACGCTGCCTCGGCTGTACAGTCACATCATTTTCGACAACTCGCCGATTCACTACTGCGAGGAGCTTGCACCTGAAGGTAATGGTCTACTCAGCAAGGTGACCACTATTGGAGGCATGCGGGAGTGTCTGAGAAGCCTCCAGGATCCTGAGAAGGCGCAAATGGTCAAAAAGCTGGAACTTCGCCGTGTCGATGTCCCAGACTATGACATCATCTCAGCTGCAAAAGTGTTTTTGCCACTCATGAATCGTCTGGAGAAACTGGTGTGGACTTTCACCTCCAGCAGCAACAAGGTGCTGGATCAACTGGGCAACAAGGCTGCCCTTAAACACCTGCAAGTCGCTAAAGTGGACAGTCTAAGTCCGGAGTTCAGCAATTTGGAGGTTCTCGAGACCAGCGAAATCGACACTCTGCCTGCCACCGACCACCTGAGCTCTTTAACTCTACGCATGTGCAAGGGCCTCACTCCACTGGATGGAAAGTCGCTGTTGAACATTAAGAAACTTAACATTTCGCGTATTCCAGGGCGCTTTGACGGGTTCGTGGCTGTGGAAGCCATCATGCTCTCACGTGCCATTGACACTTCGCAACTCACACATCTGACTCTGAGTTTGCACGACAACGGGTTTCTCAAACAGCTGGCTAAATCGTCTTTTGACAACCTCGACTATCTCAAACTCGACGTTACAGAGGAGACAGACTCAGTCAGCGAAGCATTCCGCATTCAGGAGGAATCTGGTGGTGGTCAAGGCTGCATTTCAGGAGTAGCTACTTTTTTGGCTCACGTCAACGCACTTTCACTTGATCTGATCATCCACTGGAACTCTTCTGTCATCCAGAACCGGCAGTACTGGCCCATGTACTGTGGTGAGATGGCTGGTGCTTTGAGCAACTCTCAGCTTCGTCATTTGCACCTGGAGTGCAAGGAAGATGACCGAGGTACACTTTTGATCCCCTACGTGTGCCTTAGTTACATCGTTGCCAATCTCTCTCCTCACCTTGAAGGACTGGGTCTCTCTTACCCCCTACTCGATACTGAGCACACCTACAATCGATCTTTTTCAAACTATGGCAACGGTGAGACTCTCCAGGACCTCTTGAAGTACCTCAACGTCAAGTACCTCGATCTCCTCAACTGTGGACCTCCACCAAGAGCCTGCTCTCTCGTTGGCGGTGGAGCTGTTGCTATTCCTGGCTTTGAAGATGGCCACCATCCTGATGACTACAGCCGAGTCATTCGAGAGATCTTGCCTACTATTCCTTCTACGCGGTACGTTGGCATTGGGTCTCATGTTTTCGATGTGAGAGACCCTTCTCGTCTACCGGTAGTGCGAGATGGACTCCGAGAATGGTTTATTCATCAGCTTCTGGGCCTTGATGCGGATCTCTAGTGACTCATGATGATATGACACATGGCTATGACTTTTAACATCGGTCTCACAAATTTTGACCCTTACGATTTACGACTTTATGGCTTTATGACCTTACGAATTTAAGACCCTTCCCTTATGACCCTTATGACCCTTATGACCTTACGACTTATGACCCTTATGATCTTACGACTTTACGACCTCACGACTTTATGACCTCACGACTTTATGACCTCACGACTTTATGACCTCACGACTTTATGACCTCACGACTTTATGACCTTAATGAACCTGATGACCTTTTTACGACCTTTACGAACTTTACGACCCTAATGACCCTTATTATTTACTTCACGACTCCCTGAGTTCACGACCTTTGTACGACGTATGACCCACAACACAGCCCCCAGTACATAGCCCAATATGATAACATTAATTTACTGTATAAAACAAGTGTAAAAAGACTTCTATTTGTGGAAACATTTGCACAATTTGTATATTGCATTCTTGCAGACCGCCAAGGGTGTCGCGACTAAGATGCCAAGCTTCTTAGTTCAAGGGGATGTCGGTCGGGGATAGCCAAAACGCGGCGTCCGATACCTAGATAAATTGACCCGGGAAACGGACGGAAATAATATCCACGGAAAGCTGTGACCTCTCTCTCACACACAGTCTCACCATGGGGTTTAGTGGAAACTCTGATGAACCCCAAGACCCCAATCATCGGAAAATCATGAAAAAGCACATAATCAAATGTCCAGATTAAAGTTGGAACTGCGCCTCCATACGGCACTTGATTTGGTGACCGCAGCACGGTTGGGCATCGTGGAGGGGCGGCGGCTATTACTCAGGCAACCAGCGCGTCTTATAGTATGGAATTTATGTTCCAGGAGCAGATATGATGGCGCAAAGATGCTGCGTCCTGCTGATACGTGGGTTCGCCACTTTATAAGCGTACAGTGCACAGTTTATCTGCAGTGTACGGGTCGGGGGGATTTAGTTTAGGCAGATTCAACTTTGATCATCAGTAACGTGCGTGAGCATCTGTGCAAGACACCCGACATTTCAGCAACGAGGCTTTACCACTACTGACAACACATCAACAGCCGCAACACAGATCTGTTGAAACGACACCAAAAGAAAAACCAATCACAGCAGCATAATTGAGTTGCTACCGTCACAGTTACAACATGGGAAAAGCAGCATCTAAACTGTCCAAGGACGAGCTCACTGAGCTCAAGAAAGCAACCTACTTTGACCGAAAGGAATTGCAGCAATGGTACAAGGGCTTCCTCAAGGACTGTCCCTCTGGCCAGCTCAACAAGGAGGAGTTCCAGAAGATCTACCGACAGTTCTTCCCATTCGGTGACCCATCCATGTTCAGTGAATACGTCTTCAATGTTTTCGACAAGGACAAGAGTGGAACGGTGGACTACAAGGAGTTCATCTGCGCTATCAGTGTGACTTCGCGTGGAACCCTGGAGGAGAAGCTCGAGTGGGCCTTCCAACTATATGACATCAACGGAGACGGTAAGATCAGCTACGACGAGATGCTGGCAATTGTGACTGCCATCTACAAGATGGTTGGCTCCATGGTCAAGCTCCCAGAAGACGAAAGCACGCCTGAGAAGCGAGTGGACAAGATCTTCCGACAGATGGACAAGGACCGAAACGGAGAGCTTACTCTTGAGGAGTTCCGGGAGGGTTCCAAGGTTGATCCCACCATTGTCAGTGCTCTTAATTTATACGACGGACTTGTCTAAGAGGGCTACATCCACATTTTCAAATAATATATCTTCATTATAGTTTTATTAAATGCTACAGCAAGCGTGGCGCATTTTCATACTGTTTGTTATCTAGGCTGAATCCGTAGTTAGTCTCTATTTGCCCAACACGCCAGGCAGAGGCTCGCTACCAACGCTCATCATGAGCTTGATGCCGATAGTAAGGGTGATTAAAGCGACAACGGCCGTCCAGAAGAAAAGCTGGAACTGCACGCTAATGTCCTGCTTCTGACACAGCTTTCCTCCAAAGCCAGTGTTGCACTTGCATGTGTAGGCTCCAGAAGGACCCTGGAAGCAGACACCATGGTCCGAGCAGTTGTCGGACTTCTTGTTGCACTCATCCTCGGAGGCAAACCGAGCAATTCCAACGTTCTTGTTCTTCTTAGCAGTTGCTCGAAGGGCACGCTTCTCCTTGTATGTAGTTCGGAGGCACGAGGGGGCGTAAACTACGGTGACAGGGTTCTTTTCGTCGGCGTTGGCGATGAGCTCCTCAATATCGGAGATTGTAGAAGACATTATGAGAGCAGCCTTGGCAGCTCCGTGCTTTTGTTCCAGTCGGTCACTGAGCTTCTGGATGGCGCCCATGTCGAGAGCGGACTCGATGGCATACAGAGCCTCCGACTCGTCGTTAATCTGCTCGGTGAAGACCACGGTGTTAGTGTCGACAGAGCCTAGAGCCATCTGGGGAAGAGAAAAGAAGAACTGCTCCTTCTCAGCCAGCTGCTGACCGTTGAGACCTCCTGACAGACCCAGAGTGTCTGCCAACACGAGATGAGCGTCCGCACCATCAATGGACTGCTGGGAAGCACCCGTCTGGGGGTATGTGGCGATGTAACCAATGCAGTTAGATGAGGCAACGGCGGTTGCGGACAGTGCCGACAGCAAGGCGAAGAACTTCATGGTTGTGTTGTCTGGTCGATTGAGCTATTGTCGTCAACGCACACGAAGCATGGACGACCAATTAAGGTTTCAATGGGAGCAAAGCATAATTGGTAACTGCGTTGCAAGAGAGCGATACACACTGAGGAAGGTCATACAATGGCCTATGGTCCTGAAATTCCAGAGGAGGTCCTCCGGCGACGCCACCAGAGAATTCAACCGACCAAAGCAGTGGAGGAGACATCCACTGAACAGCCACAACAAGACCAGATCGAGTCCTCCTCAGATGACGATGATTTTGGACCTACACTCGCAAGCAACTTCAAAGTAAGCGAAGCAGAGGCTCTTAAGAGATTAGAGGAGAGAAGCAGGAACAAGACGTGGGAGAATATGGACCCAGCACATAACCCCAACCGAGCTGGCTGGATGCAAAATGTGCCAGCAGAGCTCTCGGGTACGTTTTCCAGCCAGTCGGCTCAGGACAAGGCTCAGGAGATGATGGGGCTCAAGAAATAAGTAAAATGTGTGATGTCATGACAACTCATCCATTCGTTAATATATATTTATATACAGATGCAGATTTCAAACCCGCTCGGCCACCCAGATAGCTCCCCGGCATCCGGCCTTGATAGTCTCCGTGAGAAGCCAGTAGGGTCGGGCGGCATGAGAGTCGTTCTCCACTGCAATCTCGAGATGCTCCAGCTCTTCATCACGGAACTGCTTAACAATGGTTTTCAGTGAGGTGATCTCCTCCACCTTGGATCGCTCCTCCTTGGGAGGGAAGTTCTCGTGCAGCCACCGCAATTGAGCATTGTAATGTCCTCCAATAACGGTCTCAACTGCCTCGGTGCATGCCATGGCAGCTTCCTGTCCAAGAAGGCCAGTAGCACAACCCAAACCAGTGGCTGCCACCTTCCAGATCGGAGTGAGCATTGACGGTCGTACTCTGTATTTCTGCTGAAGCTCGTTGAAGGTCCTTCGGTGGTGTTGTTCTTGCTCCCACATGTGCTTGATGAGAGGCTCAAGCTCAGGCTTGGTTCGGCTGAGAACCATGTACTGGCCCCGGTAGATCAGGTCAGCACCGAGCTCTCCAGCCTGGTCAACACGAATGAGCTTGGTGATAAACGAGGCCTCGGCCTTACTGAGAGCGTGTCGTGCCATTTTTGTTTGTTTGAGTCTGAAAGATGATTCGGGATGTTCTGAAGTAAACTTTGTATCGGCTCATATTTAATATCATCCCAACTTCGGAGCCGCTGCAACGCGGTTGAGGCTCGAAAATTACAACCCTTCGAAACCTATTTTGCGGCAAGACCAGACGCGAAAAAGTGCAAAAGTCACACTTCATATTTGTTTTTGCGTTGTAAATATTCTGAAACAACACGAGACTGGAAGGGTGCCGTCTGAATCACTTGCTTCCAAAATAAATCTAATCTTTGTTCAACTGCCACCTCATAAGATAACGAACCTTAAGTGGGCGTCTGAGTAAACAAAAATCGTATACTTGGAATGGAACTACAGAATTCAAACTAATCTCAATCATATTGTCTATCTTACCAGTCATCTCCTCCTCCACCGTAATCATCAGCTCCTCCATCGTACATGTCGTTGCCATCGTTGTTGTTGCTGTTGCTGTCATCGTAGTAGTTGTTGACGACTGTGTCTCCACCGCCATGGTGACCACCAATCATGTCTCCAATGAGCATACCACCAAGAAGACCACCACCAACACCCATGGCAGTGGTTCCCCAGTTTCGTCGCGACTGCTGCTGGGGCTGTTGCTGCATCATAGGTGGAGGCTGGGCGTACATGGGAGGAGGAGGGGGCTGCTGGTACATAGGCTGAGGAGCGTATCCGGGGCCAGGGCCACCGTATCCGCCTCCGTAGCCAGGACCGGGACCGCCTCCGTAGCCAGGACCGGGACCGCCTCCGTAGCCGGGGCCAGGACCTCCACCGTAACCTCCGCCTTGGTGGGGACCTCCGTAGCCACCAGGGCCAGGTCCCCCACCGCCGTACTGCTGCGGGCCGGGGCCGTTGCCACCATAGCCACGCTGCTGAGATCCGTTGTTGCTGCTGTTGTTGTTGTTATTGCTGTTGCCGTGGTTGCTGCCACGCGAATGGGGTCGATCGTAGGATGGCGGACTGTGGCCACCAGAGCCACCGGAGGGCTTATCCCACTGTGATTTGCCGCTGGCAAGGTCAACGTAGTAGAAGGTCTTGTAGTTGGCGTCCCATTTGGCCAACCAGCCATCTGGGACCCTGGGGGCAGTTGGTTCGTTCGACATGTCGGCGCTGGTCGCTGCTAAAGGGATTTAATAACAGAATAAGATGCCGGGGTCCAACTACGTTTCGATCGCTGCACTTCGAGCTCAGACTTTATCGGGAATTGGGAAATGGGTATGGGTAGTTTTGGCCAAGTTTACTAGTAAATACAGGGTAATTGGGAGGCTGTGTCAAATGTGACCAGAGGCTGTGCCGCGGCTAAGCCCTTATGAACGGTACTCAGAGACCAATAAACGAGCTGGCAAACTAGATTCCCTGCTGCACTGAGAGGCTCGCCACTTCGCAGCTTTTGTTTAGACTTGTAGTGCGTACATACAGCAGACGAGCAGAACCGCCGCCCCCAACAAGCTCGCGGGAAGAGCGAAACTGTGGGAGGGCCAAAAATGGCAACCCCACCCACCTGTCATAGCACATGTATATGGACAACGAATTATATAGCCATCTAAGAAACTAAAACTACAAAGTAGGCCATGAAAATCTATGCATCTATATACAGCAGCCTCACAGGGAAAATTTCTTTCCGGTGGAAGCAAATGCTTCAGAAGTCTCGGTTTCCAAAACCTCGTTTAGGGTAGAGCCATCACGCAGATACACCCATTGGCCATCAACATAGTCATAACGCTTGGGGCCAGAAATAGGGGAACTCAGCCAAATCTGCTTGTTTGGTGGCTGCTTGTTGATGACATACGATCCCATGCCAGGAATCTCCAAGTTCATGACGCCCTGGGACAGATCAACATCCAGTTCATTGGAATCGACCTCATCTGCGTATTCCTCGTACGCGATCAGGATAGACTCCAGATAGTCGTCTGCCTTCTGGTGGTACTCCTCAATATCCAGGTCAGTGGCCTCAAGGGAATACTGTCGGTGTGCCCCATAGTGTGCTGTGATTCTTGGCGTAGTAAGCGCGACTCGTCGTACGCCTGTTGTGAGGTTTCTTCGAATAAGCAAGGTAGCCGTAGGGGCCCCTAATCGTGTAACCAATGCAATTCGTGATGTTGCTCTTAGAGGTCTCAGTAGACTCATGATTTTTCTGGAGTTTTCTGCGTGGTGAGGAGCGATACTTGCAGTAAAGTTTGCCTTCATTCATGCAAGATCACCGGATACTGTACCAGGTAACTTCTTTCCCCACGAATCCGAGTAATCAAATTATGACTGTGCCGCCCACCCATATCGCAGTACAGAAATAACAAGCCGTGTGTATCGCCTTACCATAGAGCAAGGTTTTGTGGATATGGCGAGTACCAGAAAGTATCCCGTCTAGCCAGGGCGTTATTTTTGGCCACTCTCATTTATTCCTGGTTTTTTGTCCTTAGAGGGCGAATCCCGAATATACTTGTTGCTCTTCTTTTAGTTACATGTGCCACGAAGTGGCCAAAGTGCAAGCGAAAATTAAATTATTATTGCAAGTTGCACGTGAGATACCTTTTGAAGACGCCCAACGCAGCTCTGGTTTGAGTTGGTGGCCATACACACAAACAAAGTTTTATGCGTGCAGGAATTTGCGATGTAGCAACGCCGTCAGGGCAGGCTAATGAGGTGGAAATTAGGCTGTAGACGTGGGTGGAAAAGCGATAAAGAGGTGCAATAATTATGTAAAGACTATCCATTACCTTATCTCCTTTACTATTACAATTTCCATTGATTCTGGGCAGTTGAAATTGATTTCAAGTTTAAGTGAGTAGTGCTTGTCAACAAACAATCAGACCCCTTCGGCGCATGAGAGACTTCAATAGAAAGGGTAAAGCCGAAGTGGAAAACATACCACACCTCACATCAAACCCACACACAGCACACAACAGACAACAGGCGACAACGTCGAAACAGGACAGACTACGATAAGCCGCAACAACACTCTGGTAGAAGGAGATACGCTCAACACACTCGAGCCTTTTCTGATCCCAGAGCAGCAACCCCTGTTGTCCCAGGTGATTCATCGAGGGAGAAAAATACAGCAGACCTCCGGAAACCGGCCCTGATACATTACGTCTGCAACGCGCCACCATAACAGCATATTATATTCGACTCGTCGAGCTCCCATCTATTAATACGCGGCCTAGTAACCTTTTGGATACTTGCCACAAACGCTCACTCCCGATAACCACTGCTGCTTTCACCATCACCACCACCACCACCCCACACCCCCTGCTGAACTCATAAAACAGCCCCAAACCCACAAAAATGCATACCGTGTCCATCGTCAGGAAGGACCCAAAGTCCAGCAACGCCAGCTATCCGCTGCGGGGCACTGACACTCCGGACTACTTGTCGCAGTTCCATTTCGACGTCAACGGCAATGAGCTGCAGTTTGTCGAACTAGGGGACGAGCAGACCCCTTCTTCTGCGAGCCTGGAAAATGGCGATCTTGGGTCGGCACCTGATAATGCCGTCTCTCGTGCCACGGACCTCAGCAAAAAACGACAGGCATCGGGCAGCTTGCCCCGTCAAAAGAAAGTGCCACGAAACGACATGGACATCGAGCAGACTGACGAGCACCAAACGTCCGCATCAAATGTCGCGATGCCGTCGCCCCCTCCTGCTCGAGAGGAAGAGGAAGAGCAGCAGCACCTCGCCATCCCTCACGCCAACTTGCGTGACGAAATCCCTCAGCTGCTTGACAACTTCGACGATCTACCCGCCCCCGTCAAGAACTACGTCATGTTCCAGCTGCTGCGACGATGCAACCGACGCAACCTGTCGATGGTAGCCGATATCGTCGTGCCGGCTCTACGTTGCGATTTGCTGTCAATCTTCCCCCTGGAGCTTGCTACAAAGGTTCTGTCTCACCTTGACTACAAGACGCTTTGTGCCGCGTCTCAGGTTTCCAAGAGCTGGAACTCCATCGTTGAGAGCCTGGGTGCCATCTGGAAGGGTCTCTCCGAGAGCCACCAGGCCCCTGTCACCGATGCCGATGTCGCCAGAGCCAGTGAGCAAAAATGGGACTACACTACATGGGGCTCAGAGGACACTGACCCTAGCGTTGCCGAAAACACTCCTCTGTACAGCAAAATCAACCTGTACAAGAGTATATATCGACGACGACATCTCATTCGTCGAAACTGGATGGACCCCAACTCCACGCCTGACTCCACATGCATCAGAACCGGACGAGAGGCAGTCATTACTTGCCTCCAGTTTGATGACGACATCATCGTCACAGCAAGCGAAGACCCTTGGATTAATGTCTACGACACTAAGACTGGTCGTCAGCGAAGCCGACTGGAGGGCCACACTGGAGGAGTGTGGGCTCTGCAATACGTTGGTGACACTCTGGTCAGTGGAAGTATTGACAGAACTGTGCGAATCTGGAACATCAAGGAGGCCCGATGTACCCACATCTTCACTGGCCACGTCTCTACAGTGCGTTCCCTCAGCATCTTGACACCCGTGCCCATGAGCCATGCCATGTGCGCCACTGCACGAACTGAGAACACCGATCCCGATGAGATGTACCCCTCCCGTCCTCTCATTGTTACTGGTTCCCGTGACAAGACCCTCAGAGTGTGGAAGCTCCCCCTGCCTGGAGAGCCCGAGTGGTTGGACCAGTCCACCCAGGACCCCTATTTCATGAAGTCTCTCCAGGGCCATTCCAACTCCGTGCGAGCTGTCAATGGTTTCGGTGACACCCTTGTCTCAGGATCTTACGACACGACTGTGCGTGTCTGGTCTATAAACACCGGGAAGTGCAAGTTTGTTCTTTCTGGTCACCATAAGCGAGTCTACGCTGCTGTTCTTGACCACCAGCGAAACCGATGTATCTCTGGGTCTCTTGATTGGAACGTGAGAGTCTGGTGCCTCGAGTCGGGTTCTTGTTTGTATACACTTGAAGGCCACACCTCTCTGGTTGGTCTCCTGGACCTGAACCGTTCTTGGCTCGTTTCTGCTGCGGTTGACTGGACCCTGCGTGTCTGGGACCCTGAGACTGGTGGCAACATCCACAAGCTCGAGGGACATGCAGAGGCCATTTCTTGCTTCCAGCACGACGAGTACAAGGTCGTTAGTGGCTCTGCCAAGTGCCTGAAGCTGTGGGACATCCGAACTGGTAAGCTCGTCAAGGACCTGTTCACTGAGTGCGAGTCTATCTGGCAAGTGCGGTTCAGCGGATCCAAGCTTGTGGCTGCCGTTCAGAAAGATAACGAGGCTTATCTCAGAATCCTCGATTTCGACTATGAGCCAGGAACCAAGACGGAAAAGACCGTTTACGTTGGAAATGATGATGACCCCAAGGTGGAGGATGCGTTTGGTGCCGCTGTCACCGCTCCTGATGTGGCACACACTTAGATTCCATACACGTGATCTTTGGGCGTCTTCATCTCCATATATATTTAATTAACAGGATATTATTATTTAATTGTCGTAACTCACCGTGCCCCTCTTTTGTAACCTGATACACGCTCCTTCAATGCTGCATCACCTTATTTGGTCACGTGGGTTTAAGGTTTGGGATGAGACGTTAGTTTTTCAAGATCGTAAGTCACCACTATCACAACCTGCAAGCAACACGATGAACCCCATCATCCGGCCCAACAAGGAGCGACTTACGTCGTTGGCTAAGCTCACCGCTCAGGTCTTCAACCGGTCCTACAACCCCGAGAACCTGCGACGAGGCACCAAGGCTCTTCGAGCTCCTCTCCTCGGCGACCAGATCAAGAACTACTACCCCACAACCAACTTCTCTATGCGAGGAATGCGAGAGGCCATGCCTCAGTTCGGTTTTGCTGACTATACCGAGTGGTACCGACTCACCAACGTCGTCCAGTGAGTATTTTTGCACGCCTACCCGCATGATGGTAGGTCAGAACCGAAGTACAATTACTAACCAATAGGCGAAAGAAGCGAGGAAAGGGAGCCCCCAAGAAGCTCACCGAGAAGAAGGTTGCCGGTGGAAAGAAGAAGAAATAGGCATGCTATTAATTTATACAGCCATGTACATAGACAAGACTACAATGCACGATTACTTTGGTATTTTGGTATAATAAGTATCATTAATGTCAGTATTTTCTATAAAATGTATATGATCACAACTCTGATTTTAGATGTAGTCATGATTGTCTCTATCAAGTTCATCCTCCTTCTCGTCGTCCTGCTCAGCGCGTTGGTATCGACTGGCTCGTTTCGACAAAGCTCCACCCCAGACAGAGTTCTCGAACGAGTCAATGAGCTGGTCCTCCTGTCTGTGTATGAGGTTCAAATCTGGAGCCTCCTGCTCCCTTTGGGTTTCACTGTCAGCAGAAATTCGACGATCCCACATCGAAGAATTCCTGTCAATATGGGACCTATCTGAAGCCCACGAGAAACGGCCAGAGTTGCCAGCATTTGGGTTGGGTGTCATTGGGTCGGTAGACAAGAAGTAGTCGCCAGGAACGGGAACGCCGTCCGGTGTGGTGGGCACCTCTTCGACACCAAAGTCCGCAGTCTTCCTGGGCAACAAAGAGGGCTCCTCTGTAGGCAAGTCCTCCTTGCTGTCGCCCTCTGTAGTGATGAAAATCTGGGGAACAATGTTCTTCCTTGAGCCCGACGGAACCCTGGACACCCTGCTCTCGAATGGATCTCTCGAGGGTGTAGCAGTCCTTGTGTTGTCTCGTCGTTCGTGGAATTCTCGCCTCAGCTGGACCATCTCCATGAATCCTCGCAGCTTGGCCTTCAGTAAATTCTCCTCCACTTGCTGCAGCATGATACGTCGCTTGAGGTAGGCGTCTAACATGAAGCACTTGTTCTCGTCCACCATTTTGTAAATGGGAATAGCCAACAAGACCTGAGAGAAGGAAATTCCCTTGTCCGGGTTGCACTCCAGCAGCAATTGCTCGCAGAGTGTGTCAAATGCACGGCGTCGATTCACCATGTCCTGAACTGGAATGGTTCGAACCGACTTGTTTAAGGCTGGAAGATCGATATCATAAGGATCGTGGTCGCTACCCCTGATGTTGTGATCAGATATGAGCTCCTTGACAGACCAGTCTCCTTCGTAGATACACATAGAGAATGTACCATCTATTCGCCGGAGGAAGCTGTGGAGCTCATCAGGTCGAATGTATCCTGTGCCAGTAGGGTCAAATTCTCTCCAGGCCTCCTTGTACTTTCGCAGCTGCTCCCGCTTGATGGCCCGACTGAGCGGACCAGTCTGCTGGTAGACATATGAAAAGTTCTCGTAAATCAAAGAAACAAACATATTGACAAAGATGTACATAGACAAAATGTTCCACGAAATGAAGAGAAGGTACGCATATGGCCGGGAGCCACAATCAGTCTCGTTGAAACCAGCACCGTTGATACAGTAGGGAGGCTCCAGAAGATAATCAGACATGATTTGGTTCCATCCTTCTCCACAACTCATACGGAACAGCAGAATGAGAGCCTTGGGGACGGTTCGGAAGTTGATATTACCCGTTCCATTGGGACCAACACGAGTGAGACCGAAAATCTGGTTGAAGGCGATGGCATACACAACAAACAAGACGATCCACGTGGCCAGCAGGTTCAAAATCGATGCAAACGATGCTGATGTTGTCTTGAAAAGCTGGTCAAGACGCTCCGATCGTGGGATGAAGAGTAGCAAAATACCCACCTGGCACAGCTTCTGGAAATTGTAGTAGGTATTGGAAACAAAAGAAGCAAAGGAGAAGACAGTAGTGACCAAAGCACCTGTGACCACGAGCACCGTGTAGAGATCCCACTTTCTTGACATGAAGCCCTTGTAGCCAAATGCATAGAATCGCATGATCTCGTTTATATCAAGGAGAATGAGAATGGGCAAAAAGATGCCGTTTCGAATATCTTCAGCGTAGAGATATTGAGGGTACCATTCCAGGCACAGCAGGATCAGGTGAACAAACAGTAGTCCAACCAAGAATCTGCTCCATTTTCCTTTTCTGTTCGTGACCACCCTGTAGCAGTACTCTCGCCATGTTCCCTCTCGCACATACACAGGTACAATAGAAGGCTTCACCAGTTTCAGAATCTTCTCAGCTTCTGCCCAAGCTCGCTGCTCCTGGGTGAGGAATGCAGTACCAGTCGTTCTCGAGTAGTTCTTGATGATGACGGCAATGAACAGAGTAAGGATAAAGACAGTAGAAATGAAATTGTACAGTACCAGGAATGCTGAGTTGTTCACAGAAGCAGCCCATTCCAAATTCATTCCTGGTCCCTGAATACTCATTGTTGTCTTGAGAACATCAGTCCAGCCCTCTAGGGAAATGATTTCGAAAAGAATCAAAAATGAGTGACCAAAAGTGTCAAAGTCATAGTAAGGCTTGACAATTGAGCGGGGAGCTAGCACATTCCAGTTAGCCGGAGATGACGCATACTCGTTGGTACAATGCATGAGAAATTCAGTGCTGTCGTCGTTGCAACTGTAGAAGCGCCCCTTGAATATTTGAAGGCCCCACACACTGAATGGATAGAGCAGACACATGGAAATCATAGCAGCACCAAAGATCTTTCTGATGCCAACAATCACAATATTCTCAAACGTCTCCTTTGCATCGTTGGAAATGTTCAACAGTCGCAGTGCTCTCAGAGCCTTGAAAGCACGAACTGCTCTTGAAACGTATCCATTGCCGGCAAAGATTGCTATCATGTTAATCCACAGCGATATCAGCACAGTGAAGTCAATAACACCCCAAGACGATCTCAAATAGGCATTGGGGGTAAAGTAGAAGCCGTCAGCTAAGATCTTGATAATGGCCTCGATACTGAAGAGAATCAAGAAGCCCAGATCGGACCACGTAATCCAAGACCAGATGCCACCACCTCCATTTTCCTTCTGGTAGAGCGGGGTGGCTACACACGCCAACACGACCAGGGCAACAGTAGCAAGGAACATGATGAAGGTGAAGGTATACCACACCCATTGGTTGGGAACAACACCATCGTGTCGAGTGCCATGAGAAGGCATGACGATTCTCTGGCAAAACCGACGGATGGGATTGTGAGGTGGCAAGCAATACAACACAACATTGAAATCCGGGTGCTCTGCCAGAAACTCCTCCTGAGTCTTCAAACGCTGTTGGTAGTCGTCCAGGAAATCCTTGGCCAAATTGATAGGGTTAAGACTCTTCTTCCGAGAGAAAAAGTCTCCGCCCTGAGGAGGGTCCAAGAAAGGATTCTCTGTCGGCTCCTTTTTGCGCCAAAACATCAACGATTTCACATGCGCTTGTTTCATCATGCGCTTGATTCGTGATGGACGAGCCCGCTGCTCAGCCGGCATCTCCTCCACGTCGTTTACCTCATCCTCCAAAAAGTCCTGCACGACATGTCGTTGCATCAACATGTCAAAAACATGTGAACCGTCTGTCTGTGTCATTTCACGATGCTTTCCAAGATGCTTCACCTTTTGCATCAGCAACTGCATTGTAGGCAGAGAACCGCCGTTGTTACTGATTTGATCAGTATACTTCCGAACGAAGCCTTTGATCTGTTCAATACGCTTGGTTTCCTCAGAGACGTCAAGATTTTCAGTGATGAGGGCAATGAAAAGATTCATGACCACGTTGTTTGAAAAAATGAACCATCCAATGAAAAATGCAGCAATGCAGAGTGCCGAAAAGGTGTTGGTGGCGAACTGCTGTCCATTGTACAGCATATCAGTCCAGTTCTCAGTGGTTGAAAGCGCATACATTCCTAGAAACGTATTTTGCAAGTTGTAGAAAGAGAACTCAATCGCGTCACCACTGTCATCCTCTTGGGGGATAACTCCTCGCAAAAGTCGAGTGGACATGACCGAACAAAGGAATGTGAGAAGAAAGAAGAAGCAACTCATATAGAACATGGTTCGGTAATTTCCCACCACGCGTCTCCACAAGAGTCGTGTGAACTTGAAAAATGTCACAACTCTGTAAATTCGCAAAATCTGGAAAATAGTCAACCATCCATACAACACAGGCTCGTTGTGGATAGGGGGAATCAGAATGACAATGCACATGACACCGAGGGCACAGTCTACCACATTAGCGATGTTCAGGAAAAAGATACGCCAGTTGGGCAGGTAGACATAAAGTCGCAGCAATATGTCTAACGTCAACAAGGAAGTGATGATGATTTCAACAATGTATAGTGCCGTTTCTTGATTGTCTGTGGTGTCTGCTGTCCTGGTACTGCTGACGACCAGAGACATGAAGATGAGAAGACTCCAGAGCCATTCAACCCTGAGGTACCAACGACCCTTCAACGATCTTCTAAGAAGATCACGTGCCTCCGAAGTTGTCAATCTCTTTCGAAACAGAGCCTCGGTCTTTGATTTTCTGGATAAGATCATCTCCACCCGAATCTGTGAATATGACGTCGCTATGACAGCAACCAACAAGTTGGCAAGCCAAAGTGCTAGAATAAGAATTCCAGCCATGAAAAAGAGACATGCCGTCATGTAATCACTATCCATAGTGTAGTACATGATGTCAGTGAATGTGTTGAGCGAAATGATGACAAATACCATCTCTAGAGAGTTGAAAAAGTTGTCAAACGACACTGTGCCGCCATAGGGGTTTTTATCACTGACGCAGATGCTTCCAGCAGGACACATATATCCTTTTGATTGAGGACCCACGGTACCGTCTGTAAAGACATATGGCATATGCTCGAGTGTATCAGGATGAAGATAGCCACCACAGTACTGTGAGTATGTGTAGTTGTCTTGCTGTCCGGTGGGATCGACCCAGACACATTGTCGGCGGAGTGACGACTTGAAAGATTGTGTTCCGATAATGGAAAAGGTAACCCTGTTTGTTAGTAAATGCTAGTGAAAAAGTCGTGGGGAAGTCGTGTATACATACCAGAAAAAGCCAATGAATAATGAAACATTGATAAGTAGTGGGGCTGAGGCTTTGAGAGCTCTCAATACAGCCGTAGTTCCATGTGTCAAGTTTAGCAGTCGAAGAATGCGAAGGCATGCCAAAAACCTGAAAAGAAATAGTTGGTGTATAATGTCGTAATCATGTGCAGCCACACCCAATGATATCCAGTATGACACCACCGAAATGAAATCGACACGGTTCCAACTTGACCGGAGAAACGCTCTTTGAACACGATGTGTGGGTTGATCGTTTTGCACTAGTAGTGTGAGTGCATGACTGATAGGAGCCGATCCGGTTCCCTTGCGTTGCTTCCACCTAGAAGATTTTGTCAGCTTGTTGGGGAAAAATCTATTCCAGGACGAGTCGGGCATGGTACCGGTGGAGTAGAACATTTGTGAATCATCCCACAGTCCAAATGCAATGATCTTTGCCGAAATCTCGAAGGTGTACAAGATGAAAATTGCCAGGAACCCCCAGTCCGTCCACTTGTGTCCCCATGATGCGAAGATATGTTCAGTATCCTTGTCTTTGAAAATGTTCCATGACGACTCACAAAACAGAAAGATAGTATGCAAAATAATGAGAAGCAAAACAAACGGCTCAAACCATGGTGAGCTGCACAGTTTCCACATTTTTAGTCTCCAAGGATGTTGTGGGGAAAAGATTCTGAGAGAACGACCAAACAGGTATTGAGCGGGATCATCATAGTCATTTTTGGGAGTCACTGGCCTTCTTGATCTCGATGAAGTATTTGAGTTGAGTCTGTGGGGGCTTGGTCTCACAGGGGAAATGGGTCGTAGTGGACTACCGGGTCTGAGGCGGTCGTTTTCTGCAAAAGGATCGTCCTCATCTCCATCTATGGTGCTGTCGGAGCTTTCCCTGTCATCCTCATCTGTCACTATCTCGTCAGGGTCAATTTGCTCCATACCAGAGATGATACGATATGAGACTCTTTGGACTGCCGAGGTGAGGTTATTCCATTTGTCGCCGGGGTTTTCCTTGCCCTTGGAAGTGTGTGTGGACGTAGCCCTCTCAAGATCAGCGTTTCTAATATCATTGTGCATCATAGGGTCCCCTGAATCAAACGACATGTACCGTTTTGGCGCATATGCAATGTTGTCGAGAGGTTCCAGTTCAAAGTCGACTGTTCTGTTTGGCGTCAAGTATTCGCTTGATGAAGCGTTCCGCACAACCTCTGGTCGTTTGAGTCCACCCCTTGTTGAATTGGGGCTTTCATCTAGCACCGAAGAGCGTCGTTTCTTAGGGCTCGGCTTTTCTTCACCCTGTGTCTCGTCAGTGGAGAGCCATTCACCTCCAGAGCCGCCCACGCCCAACGCTGTGGTGAGACCTTGTCTTATAGATGCAATAGATGGGTTTCCTGTAGTAGATCCAGATTCTACGCTCGATAGAGAACTGTTCGAACGTGATGCTGCGCGCCTAGTCCCTGCTGGACTGGGATCAAGAAAGGGGTTGTTGGACGACCACCTTCGTCCACCCCCTTCAACCTCCTCTAGAGGAATATCTGTGTGTTAGTTTCCTGCTTGTAGTGGCGTCTGTATCAGCAATACTCACCTTCAGACATCGCTCGTAATCCTGGTGACCGTTGTGGATGTTCGGGTAACTCCTTTTGTTAACTGTTTTTAACCTTCGACCGCATGCATCACGTCCATGGAGTTACATCATGCTGCACAGCCTATTTTTGTGACATCATTTAAGAAGAGAGCTACGCCGCAGCGTTGCAAGAGTAATGAGATCCGTGACGCGTGTAAAAAAATAGGGGATTGTTATATTTGGGGATTATTTTCACGTTCAGAAATAATATATCTGATATCCTTCAATCATTTGGCTCGGCTGTCCTGACTATTTTAGGCTGGAGCGTATTTTTCAACTGGGTTCATGAAGTTATTATTTAAGTGACAGGCATTCATACAATTGTGGGCAAATATCGCCTGGGCGTAAAACATCTTATATAATACATTTTACCTTCCCAATGTTACATTCGGCAAATTGAGCCTCTGTACCAGGTATATATACGTTTTCCCAAGTATTTTTGTATGACATTAACTGTTGTACATAGAGTAGGCAAAGAAATTGAAGTCGTTTTCAATTTCCCCCACCACGATTAAAAAACTCTTATAAATAAACCGGCGTCTAAGCTCGCCTGGGGTTCGATGCTGTAGGTGGCGCTTGGATGGCCTGCTGAGGAACGGTGTACTGGTTCTTCTTAGCTTGGAGAGCCAGCAATCTCTCTGTCTCGTCACCATGACGTCCACCCTTACCGTCATGCTTGAATGCGTAGGTAACAGTGATTTGTTGGTTCATGAGATATTGCTTGTCCATCGATTCCAACGCGCGATCCGAATGCTCAAAATCCGCGAAAGAAACGAACCCGTACCCTTTGGATGATCCATCGTTGTCTCGCGCTATTCGAGGTGGTTTGGCGAATGTGCCAAACACAGAAAATGTTTGCTGAAGGGTAGATTCGTCCACAAGAGGGTCCAGGCTGCCCACAAACAGAGTCGCACCAATCTCAAACCCGTTCTGCTTGTCGGATGCAGATTTGTTGACTCGAATGGATTTTCCGAATAGCCAAATTTGATTCATGATTGAAGCAGCGTAATTTGCATCGGCCTCAGTTTTGTACTCGACGAAGCCATAGCCTTGATGAGTTTGACTGACTCTGTCTTTGGGAAGATTGATGTGGACGATGGGGCCTGCTTGGAGCATCAGTTCGTACAGAATCGCTTCTGTTACGTTCTCGTCGAGGTTTCCAATGTACAGAGTTGCCTCGGGATTCTGGTCTCCCTCTTGTTGATTCACTCTGTTCATGAAGATCGTTGGTTTGGTGAAGTTTGAAAATGTCACGATTAATGATTATGCAGTGTATATTAAGGTTTTTCTACTACGCCCGTGATGACTAATGTCAGAGCCATGGCACAAGCAGCGGCTATATGGAGGATTTATACAAGTATGAGGGCATAAAGAGCAACATCGACTGTGGTACGATACCAGTATTATTACGATACCAGGGCTGCGTCACTTCTTCAAATTACAATACAGTCACACACAATTCTTTTTAACTCATACATTTCTTTAAATTTACTTAACTCATTTCACTAATAGTGGAGATAGCTTAGAGCTTGGCGCCATCCTTGGGCATAAGCTCGATGGCAGCATTGCTGATAGCAGTGGTACCTCGCTCAACAACCTTGGTCTGGAAGATGACCTTGTTGCCCTCCTTCCATCCCTCAACCTTGAGGGTCTCGCCAGGGAAGACGTGACCAGCAAATCGGACCTTAGCGTTCTTGAAGGGACCGAACTGATCGTACAGAGCCTTACCAGAGACACCGAAGGAACAGAGACCGTGCAGAATAGGTCGGTCAAAGTTACCGACAGCAGCAAAAGCGGGGTCGATGTGAAGAGGGTTGTAGTCACCGGAGAGTCGGTAGATGGCAGCCTGGTCCTCCTGGATCTTGATCTCCTTAACGAAGTCAGGAGCTCGAGCAGGGGGCTTGTTAGCGGCAGTAGCAGGGCCACGGTCGGAACCAGTGGACTTGCCGCCGAAGCCACCAGAGCCTCGGATGAACAGAGAGGACTCGTTGTAGAAAACGTCCTCACCGGTCTCCTTGTTAGTGGTGGTGGTGGCGGTGACGAGCAGAGCAGCCTTGCCCTTGTCAACAACATCAATGACCTTGGCCTTGTTCTCGAGAACAGCGTTGGTAGGGATGGGCCACTGTCGAATCTCAAGGTACTGCTCACCGTGGAGAAGCATCATGGGGTTGAAGTTGGGGACGAAGTCACCGTAGTTGGTGGTGATCAGGCCACCCATGTAAGGGATAACACCGAAAGTGGGGATGGTCTGGAAGTCATCATCACCCTCGAAGACGTACTTAAGCTCATCAGCCTTGGCACCGAGACCAAGGTTGTAGAGAATAAGATCTCGGTAGGTGTACTCGTAGTCGAAAGGCTCGCCCTCCTTGTTGAGGATACCGGGTCCACCGGGGCCAGCAACAAGAGCAGTCTCCTCAACCTCCTCATCGGGGACGTTGAAGATGTTCTCAAGAATCTGGGTGGTAGACTCGGAGGGAGTGGTGGGGTTGGTAGCATTGCCGTCATCGAAGTCGACAATCTTGGCCCAGCTGTCTCGAACCATCTCGGGGGTGACACCGTTCTTGGTGTTGAAGGCCTTGCCTCCAGCTCGCTGCCATCGGGTCTGGCCGATCCAAGCGGAACCGGTCTCAAAGAGATCACCAGTGACGGGGGCCTGCTCGGAAGCAAGCAGGACGGTGATGGGAGCAATGAAGTCGGGCTTGAAAAGCTCGAGCATCTCCTCAGTGAAGACAGAGGCAGTCATGGCAGTACCAGCGTTGGGAGCAATGGTGTTGACAAGAATGTTGTACTTCTCACCCTCTCGAGCAAGAGCTCGGGAGAAACCGAGGATACCGGCCTTGGCAGCAGAGTAGTTAGCCTGGCCGAAGTTACCGTAGATACCAGAGGTAGAGGTGGTGTTGATAACACGACCGTACTTCTGCTTAAGGAAGTAGGGCCATGCGGCCTTGGTAACAGCGTAGGTACCGTTGAGGTGGACATCGAAAATCAGCTGCCACTGCTCATCATCCATGTTGGCAAAAGACTTGTCTCGGAGAATACCGGCGTTGTTGACAACAGCGTGGACAGTGCCGAAAGCATCGATGGCAGTCTGGACAACCTTGTCACCGTGGACGACGTTGTTCTTGTCAGCGACGGCAATACCGCCGAGAGCCTTGATCTCGTCGACGACCTTCTGGGGGTTACCGAAATCGTTGACAACAACCTTGGCACCGAGCTTGGCAAGGAGAAGAGAGTAAGCTCGGCCGATACCGGCACCAGCACCGGTAACAATGACAACCTGGTCCTTGAAGGAGACGGCAGGGCCCTGGGCGTTCTCAGGTCGCTTGACGGACTCCTCAGCGTACTTGAAGAAGTCGGCAGGGCCGTTGGGGTAGGTAGGCTTCTCGAAGGAGGTGACCTCGTCCCATCGCTTGAGAATAGCAGAGGGGGTGAAAGAGTCGTCTCCCTTGAAGACAGCACCGTTGCCTCGCTCCCATCGGATCTTGGCCATGTAACCGGCACCGACCTCGTAGATACCGTAAGACTCGGTAACAGACTCGTGAGTGAGGTAGCCGACCAGAGGGACGACGTACTCGGGCTTGAGCAGCTTGAGGATATCCTCGGGCATGACGGTCTCGGTCATTCGAGAGGCAGCCAGGGGAGCGATGACGTTGGAAGTAATGTTGTACTTAGCACCCTCCTTGGCGAGAGTCTCACCGAAACCGACAAGGGCGAGCTTGGCAGCAGAGTAGTTGGTCTGGCCGAAGTTACCGTAGAGACCAGCGGCAGAAGAGGTGGAGATAACTCGACCGTACTTCTGCTTTCGGAAGTAGGGCCAGGCAGCTCGGGTGACCTTGTAGGCACCGAAGACGTGAACCTTGTAAACAAGATCCCAGTCCTTGTCGGTCATCTTCTTGAAAGAGATATCTCGGAGGATACCGGCGTTGTTGATGACAATGTGGACAGAGCCGAAAGCCTTGACGGCAGTCTCGACAATCTTGTCACCGTTCTCGACAGAGTCGTAGTTGGCAACAGCCTTACCTCCCTTGGAGACAATCTCGTCGACGACAACGTCAGCAACCTGGGGTTAGTTCGTTTCCTTTGTAATTTTCCTGTCGTTGTGCATTAATACTCACTCGCTTTCCGCTGCCAGCCTGGGCACCATCACCCTTGAAGTCGCCACCAAGATCGTTGACAACAACAGAGGCTCCTCGGGAACCGTAGAAGAGGGCGTATGCCTTACCGAGGCCACCTCCGGCACCGGTAACAATGACGACCTTTCCGTCGTATCTTAGTTCTCCAGACATTGTGTGTGTGTGTTGAATAAATAGATTGTTAATAACGTATCTTCTATCTCAATTGAGTTAGCAGTTCCGGTATAACTTGATCTGGAAAGCAACAAGTTTGGAGGGGTGGGGCAGGTTATATACTGGGGTCATGCAGTGGTCACTTTGCCTTCCTATGGGGTTTACGGTTTCCTTGTCACCATTAAACTTTGCCTCGGCTCAAGCAAGTCGCTCGTCATCGGGCGGGCGTAATCCATGTTGGGAACGCTTTTCTATCAGAACAAATATAGCGGGGTAAATATTCATCTATCGAACCGATCAATTGTGCTCAATTTTTGTTCCAATTGCACAGCTTTACACATTTTATTCACTTTGATACTGGTGTTTTGTCACTAAACGTCATCAATTTCAAAGTTGTACAACCCCACATTCACACAGAAGCTTGTGGAAATTTCACCTTCAACCGAGAAATACTCACAGCCCCCATTCAACATATTTTTCACGAAGCTATATGTATATTAGTGGTAGTAGAGCAATTGCTGATATTGTACTACTTTCAGCATCTATTTCCTTCGCTGTGGGGGTGGCTCGGGATAGAACGGGGCTCCCCCATGGGGATCTGCCGGTTTTCATGCTCACTCCTGGCGTGCATTAGCTCATCCAATCCAATAAGCGTTAACCCCGTGCTGGAACTCAACCCCACATTATACAAATCAGCCGTTGGTCTGCGACAACGGAAATGATTAGTAGACAGATGCCACCCCCCATTTTGTTTTGCAAGATTATTCGGCCTTGGGGGGATAACAAGTGTTGCTCTATGTCTGGAGTGTACGCCACCCGTTGCAACTCCGAAATACAGTAATTTACCTTTTCCGGGCAATTTGTGTACCATTGAAGAAGAAGTCGCAAACAGCCTTCGTATTTCCTACAATTAGTAACGGGCATTCCTCAGGCTTCTGCGCAGAGTCTGTTTCTCTCTTGGTTTGTACGTAGTTGTCGGCGTGTTCGGCTCCGAGCATTCCACAATATCGGCTTCGTGCTCTCCGCATTTCTGGCGCATGCAGGATCTGTCAGGAGATGCAACCGAGTTTAGACAGCAAACTTGCCCTCCGGGTTTGTTCCATGGGAGATCAATTCATTTCGCTGCAAATACCTTAATCTGCTAGATAATTATTTCGAATATTGCCCTAACTTGATTTGTTAATTAGTTTTCAAACATACCGCACTTGCTCTGAAGTATTTGTTCCCCACATTTTCTCTCTCGGCTTGTTGCATACACAGAGTTCATGAGCCGAAAAAAAACGGGTTGCCCGCAATGCGGGGCAACTTTCACGTTCGTTGGTGCATTAGGTGCCTTGTGAAACCATATTCCAAACGAGCATCATCAGGGTATACATACATATACAAGGAATGACATCGTCATGTGCACGTCGGACTAACTATCGTACAGGGGGCCAGTGAGTAAAATAATCTTTAACATGCGGGGTACCCTTTTTTCCAACTTGTATTACTAATAGTATATTATGAATGGTAAGGCCCTAATGCCTACGAGAGAGAGGTGCAATCCAATTGGAGTAGTGTATGATTTGTTAGAACCATGAGAGTGTTTAGCTACGATACCAAGGTTTGCGGGCGGGTTGAAAAAGTTCTATTCTTTTCCACTCATCAGACATGACCGTACAGTAGCGCATTTCGATCACGAGTCCGCTTCTGTGTGCACTTCCCTCCCAATTGACAATTCGACATGAGTTTAATGAACCCCTACCCTATTGATCACCGAGAACCCAGGCACACGTTTCTAGGTACGAGTACGATACAGTACAGTGTGTACAGTATCGTACAGTATGTGTTTCTGCTGAAGGTGTACACTGTAGAAGGTCTAGATCTTTAATTTAAGCAACGACAAAGAGCGGAGTTGTAAACCATCACTGTGACAGTGTATATTAGTTGGTGATTTTGTTGCGGATTGGTTGCTGATTGGTGTTTGGCTATGCCGTGAGTACATATTACTGGTACAGTAGTTGCCAGGTTTTTACATCTCTTGTGGCCTAGTACCAGCTACTAGTACTGGTACATAAAGTACCATCCATTCTAGCTATATTCTGTTGTCACCGTAATTAACAGAATTAGATGCTAATTTTAGAGACAAATAACCGAAATCCGGTCTATACAGAATATTAGTATCCTGTTAAGATCAACTACTGTACGAGAGTAAATAGCAACGTATTGTATGTAATGGTTTCCGGTAGTAAATTTATTTCTATCTCGAATATCATGTCAGCTACAATTTTGAGCGAACTGAGGTTAGTAAAAAAATCAAAAAATGAGGCCAGACTTGAGGCCAGCTGCTCCTACTCCAATAACGATGACCCAGAACCAAAGCTTACCAAAAATTCGCTCTAGCAATGAACGGTCGACCTTGCCAGTACGTGGGAAAATGGGCCCTGCCAAGCTTCCCTGAACAGCCCTCTGTTTCTTAGAGGTGTAAGGGGCGTATCTGATTGCCATGGGCCGTTCAATGTAGTGTGGCTGTTTCATGAAAGTCTGTCTATGAGAGAAGGCCAAGAACGAATCTTCTCCATGGTACGACCCATAGCCAGATTGACCCACACCACCAAAGGGTGCCTGGACACATCCGACGTGCACAAGGCTGTCGTTGAAAATAAGACCACCAGAGTTGATTTGAGACTGGAGGTACTCTCCTTCGGACGCATCGTCGGTAAAGACATACATGGCCAGCGGAGTGTCGTGGTTCTCGTGTACATACCGGATACCCTCGTCAACAGATCTGGCAGTCAAAATGGGCAGGATAGGACCGAAAATTTCATCATCCATAAGAGAATCGCCATCGGGGACGTGTGAGACGACGGTAGGGGCCAAGAACCTAGTGTTCTCATCAGAATTGCCTCCAGTAATAACGTTGCCCTTGGTTTGAGAAAGCATGGTTGTCAGCCGTTGCCAATGACCTGGGGTTGCAATATGGGTGAAGTCCTTGTGGTCAGAGTCTACCTGGCCACTGTAAAATTTGTCAACCCAATGTTTGCAAGCCTTGATGAACTCTTCTTCTACTTCAGGTTCGACAATGACGTAGTCCGGGGCAACACAAGTTTGGCCCGCGTTGACCAACTTGCCCCACAGGGCACGTTTCGCAGCAAGCGAAACATTTTTGCAATTCTTGGTCACAAAGACAGGGGACTTGCCTCCGAGCTCTAAAATAACTGGCGTGAGATATTGGTTGGCCGCGTCCACGATGATCCTACCCACTCGGTGGTTTCCAGTGTACATGATTTTGTCAAATTTGTACTTCAGGATCTCAGATACCACGGGAACTCCACCTTGGAATGCCTTGAACACATCCTTGTCGAGTGCCTCAGTACACAGCTTTCCAAGTAAGAGTGAAGTGTGTGGGCACATTTCGGAAAACTTCAAAGCCACCGTGTTGCCAGCTGCCAGTGCAGCAAGCAGAGGGGAGACTGTCAACACAAAGGGGTAATTCCAAGGGGAAATGATTAGAACTGTACCCAGGGGGCGCTTTCTGATTTTGGGTCGAGTAAGGGTATACTGTAGACTGGTTCCTTTCACATTCTCATCAGCAGCCCACTTTTTCAGATTGGAAACCACATTGTTGAATTCTCCCCATTGGAAAGAAATTTCACAAAGCTCAGTTTCAAAGACTGGCCTCCCTAGGTCCTTGTGAATGGCTTCCTTGATTGCATCAACGTTGTCGTAAAGAGCATAGAAGAGCTTGCGGATTTGGTCCAGTCTGAAGTTCACGTCGAGTGTCTTTCCAGACCGGAAACCTTGGCGAAGGATTTGAATATCTTTTTCTACCTCACTAACTGGTGTAGCAGGCAGAATTGACTCCCAATTGAATTCAGGCATGTTTGTCTTGGTTTAACAGAAGGCCTAGCGCCATATATATATATGTATCCTATGCATGTGTCAGCCCTGAACCTTTTGTGCACGTATTCCCCGCAGTTAGGGAACATCATAGTAATCAGATAATCAACTAAAATAACCTTAACCTTGCCCCCTTATCACATGTTAACAAGATTAATGTGTGGCGAGGGAATCATTTTTATCTACAGGTATCGAACCGTAACAACTGACTACAGTGCCTGGTACAGTACAGTATTATAGTATCACATATTCACGTGGCTTGGTGCCACGATGACTACTCAATTTTTGTTCTGACACGGATGCTACCTGGTACCGGTACTTGTGCTTGTACGAAGGGTGGGGTAACAACAGTTTGAGACAATGACGAATTTGAGAATTTCTTAGTAATTGACCCTTGTTACAAGTACCGGTACTCGTACAGTGTACTGTACCAACATAAAGCTTGCTGTTACTATCGTACAGTGCAGTAGGCAATTTGAGAGACGCAAGAGAAATCGAGCTCAAAAATAATAGGACCTGTAAACAAACTACTTGAACCTTTAACCCTCAAAAGAAGCGCAAGCAAAGTTGAGGCTCAAAAAGATTTGCTCAAAAAAATGGTGCTCAAGAAAATAGAGGATACAAAAAAAATTGGCGTTATAGGCGATATTGGGGCCCGAGAAAAAAGGGGGGGAAAAAACACCCAAAAATATTCGAGTTATTCGCCAAAAAAACAAAGCCTCAAAAAAATTGACCTCCAGAAAAAATTGACCTCCAGAAAAAATTGACCTCCAGAAAAAATTGACCTCCAGAAAAAATTGACCTCCAGAAAAATTGACCTCAAGTAAAAATTGACCTCCAGAAACGTTTGACCTCGAGCAAAAATGTCACCTCCAGAAAAAATTGGTCTTGAAAAAATTGACCTTGAAAAAAAAAAAAAGACGTTCATAAAAATAAAAAATAAAAATAAATAAAAAAATAAAGACCAGACAGAAAAAAAAAACCGATAGAAGAAAAAAAAGAAAGCGAATGTTAAAGCTGGTGAATAATAACTCGTACTGGTGGCATGGACTCACTCACTTCGAACCTGACAAACCCACGGACCTTACAAATGATGCACAACCTTCCCAACCAGCCACCCCTGACAAGGGAGGCACAACCTTTCCAACCTGCCACAAGGGACGCACAGCCTTCCCAACAAGCCACCCTGACCACACCAACATCCTGACCAGTCAACAACCTGACCAATCAACAACCTGACCGACTGCCACGACCTGTCATCCACGGCCTGATCAATCAATCTGACCAGTCAATAATCTTACCAGTCAACCTGACCAGTCTACGACCTTACCAGTCAACCTGACCTGTCGACTAAAGCTGACCTGTCAGCCACGACATGACTTGAGTGGTGACTGTTTGGGAGTCGCGCTACCACTCTCTCAATGCTGAAGTGCAGTCTCCAATGTAAAGACCCTCTGAGTACTGTCTGGAAATCAACAACGTTCCACACCAACCTGAGTGTATACATTTTACAATGAAATACCCATGGTACACACTTAATTCTAATGCATATGTACACATTCCATGAAAGTGGGCAAATACGATCCAAAATCGTACTCCATCCGGGAAAGCATAGGTTGTATACCAATTATACATCAACCAAAAACTAAAAAGACTATTTAGCGTAACACGAAGCGTATGCGTGGTGCAACTCATGTCCACCCTCTATCTCTTATTCATAATTGCAACGTAGTCTTTACCTACTTCATTTCATTATCTACTCATTAATCTACTCATTAGTGTGTTATACAGATGTCAGTAGTAAGGATGAGGATCATATTTACTACACTTGTCCTACCCAACAGTTCTACTGCAGGTCTCCCTCTACATTGCTACCAACAATTTGTTTGCCCATGTTTCTTTTTATATTTATATATATTTGTTCTCCATGTTTTGTTTTGTTCTCCATGTTTTGTTTTCTTTTTTGTCCAATTTTTTTTTGACCATGTTTTTTTTTTACCATGTTTTTTTTTTTGACAATGTTTTTTTTGACTTTTTTTTTTTTTTTGTTTTCTTGACCCTTTTTTTTTCATGTTTTTTTTTTTGTCCATGTTTTTTTTTTTTTTTT